>KE159337.1:16798-43157 GCA_000411055.1 Leavenworthia alabamica
CTCGAGTCCTGCATTTAGAGTGTGTCAGTCTACTGAACTGCACAAATGAAATAAGAGCAGGAACTAACATATTACTAAACAGTAATACCTGCTGGGCTGCATCAAACACACGGAATTCTTTGTTTAGATTCTCATCAAGCTCTAGAATAGAAGCCACATTACCACATCTGGAGCATAAATAGGAGTCAATGCAGAAGTCAAGTTAAAAGGAAAGAGAATACATATATACTGAAATAGCCGTTCTGAGGATCTTATTTACCTATAACAGTAATTTGGGGCTGACCACACTGTCACAATCTGGCTATTGAACATCCATTTGTAACCCTCCATAACTAGTTGATGTGCTCGCGCTATGTAGTCTATGTTGTTTGTGTGGTTAAAAGACGCGACAACAGTGCTACCAAAAAGGTAACCAGCACCACGAGGACTCAATCCCCAGCCGTCAACAATATCCTCAGGATCAGACCATAGGAGGTCACACATGGCACCATCATGTGGTACTTCTTGCTTCCGGTCAATCGTCCTGATCTGCCATAAATGTAAGGGTTTGTCTTCAGTCAAGTAATTATAGTTGGGAACTTCTAATTATATTATATCAGTTGAGTGGTCACTTATCAACCTGATCAAGAGTCATAATAGCTGGAGAGAGACCGCCATGGACACAGAATATCTTGTTCTCAACAACAGCTGAAAGACTGTTGTACACACATAAAAGACAGTTTAAAGAGTCATATTATTTCCAAGTAAGAGAACACAAAGAAACTGGAATGGGTGGTGGAGCGAGTACCTCATGTAGTCAAAAATGTCAGTGCAGTATCTCCAAACATTAACAGAGCCATACTTTCGCACGCACTCATCATAAAATCCATAAACCTACTAAAATCAGACTGTGTGAATAGTTGAAATATAGATTACACAAAATCAAAATTTTCAGTGAGACTAAAATCACCTGTGTGATTTGCCTGCTTTCGTGGTTGCCTCTGATGAGAGTTATACGGTCTGGATATCTAACCTGAGAATATCAAAGCAACCAACATAAGTGATTCTAAACCCAATTTAGCAAAAGAGATTATGATAAGAAACATAAAGCAGAACAAAGTAAAAGACCATCTGAGTATTACCTTGAGTGCGAGTAGAAGTAGAAATGTCTCAACTGAGTAATATCCACGATCGACAAAATCTCCCATAAACAAATAGTTAGTCTTAGGGCAATCACCCCCAACTTTGAAAAGCTCCATCATGTCATAGAACTGCCCATGGATGTCACCACATAACTATTCCACAGGAAAGAAAAAACAAAGTACCAAAGATTAGCAATTCTTCCAAAAAAACATCAATGGTATCTACTGTCACTAGTCAACGCTGTAACTTCACAGCCCTTGAAATCTTTGAACTTGTAACAATGGTGAAAACCAAATACAAGTAGCTCACTCGATCCTATGATTATATATAACAATTGATAAAAACATTACGAACCAAAATTTCAAAGACCCGAAATGAATAATAAGTTCCTAATTATACTCTCAAGATAAAAATAAAACTAATTATTTCTAGATAACTTGAGATGAATTCCGAATCCTGGATCGAGAAGTAGGGTAAAGCAAGAAACTTAACAGTGACAGGAGCATCGACTCTTTGAACATTACTCTCTTCAACAAGGATTTCCATGGCTTTGAGGCAAAGAGATTTCACCTCCGATTCGTTCAATGGCTCGCATCGCTTCAGCTGCTCAATTTGCCGGTCTAGGTCTGACATTTTTAACCTCTCCTCTCTTCTTCTGTCTATTCTTATTCAACCGAAGATTCCTGAAACAATCCTTAATACGATGAATCAGAAGAAATCAACCAATCCCTCGCAAAGAAAAGTCTGCAGAATTCACTACTCGAATGTAGTTTAGTTGGTCCTTCTTCCCCAGTCGGAGAGAGGCTACTTCTGCTCCTCTCCGCAGGTGATTTTAATTTTTTTCCCACCAGTTTTTTCTTTCCCTCCTTAATGTTTTAGATTATATTCATAATCGCCCCACTTCTTTTCGGAAATTGTAGATTCGACCTAAACACATTCTAAAACCAATTCCTCTATTTATAAGGCCCATACTGTAATTTGGTCCATTTCATTTTTTATAAAGCCCGGCCCATGTAGAAGGAAGCCACTATCCGAATACTCCACGCGCTTTTGTGGGTAGTACGTCACACGCACGCCACATAAGTGCCGTAAAGATAACGACAAACTCCAATTTGATCGGTCGGCGATGATGGAGATAAACGTCGAGAAGATGTTAAACAGAGTTTCCGTAGTGTTGTTAAGCATCGGTACAGTGATTATGATTCTCCAGACTCCGAAAACTTGTATTTTATCATTGAAACCTGAAACGCATTTCCCGAGATCAACCTGTGATTCGTCGCCTCTCCTCTTAATACTCCTACTTTCTCCGATTACGCGATCTCGGATTCATTCAGTAAATCTCTCTGTCTCTCTGCCGGCGCAGGGCACGCTCCGATGGCTCTTTCACAGATCGGATTAACTGATGTAAAGGCCGTTGAAATGGTCGATTCGATTCCTCTTGTAAAAAGAGCTGATCCTCATAACCTTCCTTATTTCGACCATGTCTTCGATTTTGCCTTCACAACACATCTCGCTGAAGCTCTGTTCCCGTGGCGTTTCGTGGAGGAGATGGAGAGGACAGTACGAAGCGGCGGCTTTTGCGTTGTTATGGTTGATGAATGTGGCGGAGACGATGTTAAGGACATTGCTAGGCTTTTCCATCATAATTCGAAGGTCGTTGATGTTACTAATGTGACTCAACAAGGATCCAAAAGGACTTGTATAGTATTCAAAATTCAACACTCTCCGTCGTCTCCGACATGATTCGTAGGCCCTTTATGGATTATCAGAGGCGGCTGCTTCAAGGTTCTTCTTGTTAAGAATAGTTGTGGAGCTCAAATTCTCTCAACTATGTTGTTTCTCTTCTTAAAGGGATTACGTTATATGTCCAGATGAGGTTCATGCTTCAATCGGTTAAGGACTCAAATGTACTGTTGTGGGTTAAGCAAAGTATCATGACCATTAGTCATCTTGTGTATTGTTGATCTCTTTTGTGAATAAAATGTACAAGCATTTACCAAAGATGATGTTGAATTTTCATTTCATTATAACACATAATAATAAAGTAACAGTGTAAAAAGATTGATACGAACAGAGACTAAACACAACAAAACAAACATCACACATCTAAAGCTTTTTTTATACAGCTGCAACTTATAGTTTACCTTACAGACTTCACAGAACAAAACATACACATTTCTTAGACCAAAGTTGAACCTTCATTCACCGTATAGGCACAAGGCTCGATTAATTACTTAACATTAAGGATACCTTTAGTAGTAAGCTGTCTTGTCTTCACTAATACCAGCGTATATCTTAGCGCAGTACTCGAACAAGCTTCCATCGAAACACCGTCGAATCGCTTCTTTTGACAAGAACCCTTCTTCATCCCTAGCTAACACGTACAACAACCCCCACTCTACTTTGCCTGCGACCCTACAACAACATTAATAGATGCTTTAGTTAAATACAAGTCATTCAATAAAACTAGTTCTTGGATAAGACAAGGAAGGCTAATACCATCCGAAAATGTCCCATGTGTCACGGTTTCCTTCTGTCATGTCCCATAGTTCTCCAAGACTCAACTTATCTGGTAATGTTTTTGCATACTTGCTAAATATCAACTCAAGATTCACCGGCATAAACCTGAAAAAAAATTGGAATTTGAACCATATATTTTATATTGATTAACCAAGAATTTTCAATATAGTGGTCACGCTCATGCACCTTCCTTCGTTATCATATGTTTTTGAGTCGCTTCCATGCTTGGACTTGTGTATGTTGTGTATGTATATAGGGAAGAACGGTGAAGGTAACCACCCCTATATTTATCAAGACGGAAACTACCGATATGAACATAATCAAGGTTGATCGATCGATCTCAATAGTTTCGAGTATAGACTAGAATCAATCTAATTTACCGGAAGAGTAGCATAGCTAAGGGCCAGGTTGATAATAGCAGCTATTATAAGCGATCCAATGATATTGAAACCAAGCATTCGCAGTCCTATCATAGGTCCAATTAAAAAAAAATTATGAGAAAGATGAAACTGAAATATCTATATAACCTATTATTATAGACATATATATATATATATACCAGAGTAGGTCTCCCAAGGGTAAATGATGCCATTATCATCTAAATCGAAGAAGGCGACGTGTTGCTGAAGAACACTAAGTCCGTAATTCTTATGACCTGGGGTTCCGTACGGATGTTCTCTGTCTGGTGCTTGCAATGCTCTTGGCAAATCTATGCATATCATCATATATACATAATTCATTTACATATACATACCACATATCCACATTTATTTATTAATCTACCTATCTCGGAAACAATACTCACATGTATATATCCACAGAGATCAAAGTCATAGTATTACAAGTTACACCTATGACCTATCTATAAGATCATGAACATGCACATGAAAGTCTATAAAGTGAAATTAATGGTCTCTCAATAAAGTTTGATAGTCCAAAAAGGTTTTGTTAAATTCAATCAAATAACAGATAAGTACGTTTTATATATATGCATGCATATACATGCGAATATCGACCGACAACAATAAGGGACAGAAATGGAAGGAGAGAAAAAAGGTGTTACAAGGTTTAGGAAGTCGATCATCCAAGTCAACACGAGCACGGCGATGATGGGTGACTGGCGCGTAGGGAGCCACCGTAGCCATTGCGTCTCTCTCCATCATCTCTGTCTTTGTACCCATCTCTGATCTCTCTTTATCTCAAGAGTGATGTAATATGTGTGTGTGTTTAGAGTAAAGAAACTCTTTAGAGCTAATAATTATAAGAATTGATTGATGTGCGTGGCGGGCATGCACGCGCCGATGAATACAGCGATTGACATCTCTTTCCTATTCTTGACGTGCCTCTCTTCTCTCTTCATTTTTTTACACTTGACATGACTCTGTAGACACGTTTGCAATGTTTCATCACTCTTCGGGCCTTTATGGGTTTTTTATTTACGGCAGCTTATAATAATACTAAGTACTAACACCACTCGCTATTTGAGTGCGTGTGTCACACTCGATCTCCATGAATAGAAGAAAAAAAAACAATTCTCTGTCTCTGATAACTGGGATGGGAGTTCTATTGGCGATCATTTTTTTTATCTGCCTATAACATGCACAGTTTACACACGATGTTACAAAGAAAACATTAGTTTATAAGTATTCAGAGAACTTCACACAATACATTTGTACACGAATTCTGAGCCCGAAAGGTTTAACACCCAAATACATGATGTGATTGTGAGCACACAAACATCAAACCCAAGTTTAATAACTTAAACACTATATTCGGTGACCGGCCGATGGATTGGTTAGCAACTCAAGTGACTTCTGCAGATGTTCTACAGCAGTGGGGATATCATCGAAGGCCAAAGCTCCCACAGCGAATCTAGCAGCCTTGTGCGCTTCTGCAATCTTCGCAGGCCCTGGCTGGTAGCTACTGTCATAATGGTACTTCTGAGCTGGGCTAGGTGCAGGATCTAGCACAGGAGCAATATTCGTACGCCCATTTGATGATGAATAAGGAGGAGGAGCAGAGGCGAAGCTTGTGGAAGAAGGAGCAGGTGCGTAAGGAGGAGCGGAGGCGAAGCTTGTGGAAGAAGGAGCAGGTGCGGAATGTGATGAAGAATAGTATAGATCAGGGTTTGGGTAGTGGGTAGGGTACTGGGAAGGAGTGGATGGGAGGCTGCTCTCACTAAAGCTAGGATAAGATTGAAAATTAGGGAGAGAATTTGGAGAAGGCTCATGAGATGTGTAGTTTTGTGGAGGCGGCAAGTGTTGTGGTGGGTCTTGATGGAATGGTTGATGGCTGTAAGGATGCGGGTAATGGGAATCTGATGGTCCCAATGGAGGAGGAAGGACATCGTTGGAAGGGTAAGAAGATGGTGGTGGAGGCGGGACATCTGTGGGATAATCGTTGTTCGGATTGTCATGAAACCTGGGAGGTAGATGGTGTTGTGGTACTTCAGGGAAGTGTTGGTGGCTAGAGTCATCATTCGAGTCGTGGGATGGATGATCAGACTCTGTTCTATGATGACTTGTTATGTTGGTATCACTAGGACCAATATCCTGTAGATAAGTTACATGCACAAACGGTGAATCAATTAAGTTGATGCAGATGTTCATATCTTAGAAGTTGTCTACAGAAAGCAAAAACATAGAAGTAGACAGATAGGTGTGGATTTGTGTGTCACTAGCTAGATGATTTTGATCAGCGTGAAGCCAATTAAATAAACATATACATTTCTCGACACACTCTTTGGTAATATTAGGCATAGTACAATACAAGAGAGGCCAATAAATATTCCCAAAACACAATAACCAAGTAGAGAAACTTACATGGGATCCACTAGGTCCGCTTGTTGGGATGGATAAATCATTTTCATCATCAACAGGATCACCTGGAGTGGGTTTCCTTCCTTCTTTAATGGCTTTCCTTATGTCAGCAGCCTTCCAAACAGCATACTTCTGCTTCTGCTCTATCTGTCAATGGAGCCATTGCATAGATATAATCAGTCACCTATACAGCTGGCTCTTAGATTCCAAAGGACGTTCATAAACACCAAAATCTCTGTCAGTCTGTCTAAGGTGCTCAGTTTGAAATTTAAAGTGAATAGAAAAGCGAAACTCACATCAGGAGGAACGGCCCCAAACTGGCTCAGAATTTCAAAAAAAATGCTCGCAGCATAAAAGGTTTTGGCAGTGCTCCTGGTACAAGCTCAACAAAATTAGTTCTGATAATCTACCAAAAGCTTCTATAAATGCATCACATGAATTCAGGTGTTAACACTTCTAAATTAATGGAGAGTAATTAAACTACCATCATCACCAAACCATGCATAGCAGCACATAAAGGCCGGGGATACATGGACTTTGTAAAAGAAGAATGGGGAGAAGACAACAGATAGAGATAAGACTTGGATGCATCCAACTTTTTCAGTTATTCCTTCCCAGTTACTTTACATTTTATTTATATATATATATGTATTACTATCAACTTGAAAGTCATCATCTGAAACAGGATATATAGTCCTACTAACTAAAAGCTAGTGCTGATGGTGGCCCTAACAGACAGTACTAGAAACTTACTGTTTTCAAATGCCAATTCAGAATGATAACCAAAAATAATAAGACAAAAAAAGTAATCTTACAAATCTGCTCTTCCTGCACGATCCTGCTTGTCTGCCTTTGCGAATACATTTAGTGCAAACCCCTCCACATGCATATTGTCATCTGGGGACAGATTCAATGATTTCTTATCCTGGAGTTGAACAAAAATATTACCATAAGCAAGTGGACTTAGTCAAGAAATTGCCTCATGATATCTGTCACAATATGTTCATAGATGCTACATATGGATAAAACATATATATGACGATAAAATCAAAACTGAACAATTTCACCAACATATAAAAACTAGTATAGAACATAGAGAATAGAGCAGATAAATAGGCGAGAACAACAAATTACGAAACCCACAAGCCTTAGTACCACAGCAATGTGTAAGCGTTTTTGCGACACTAACAGCCTAATTAAATGAACCCAACCTAAGCTGAATTTATATTAAAGCTTCCTTAGCAGAGATAAATAGAAATACACTCTGAAGCTGTATAATAATCAAAGTCAAACAGACCAGGAGAATTACTAAGATTCAGTCATTAGATGATCTAAATCCGAGAAGCTCACAAAAATAGGAGCTTCAAGGTAATACCTTTTCGAGTTGATTAATGAGAGACATGAGAATAGAATTGGTGGTCTTAGTCCTATCGCTCTGTGGAATCTTCAATCCTCGTTCCATGGCATATAACCGACCTAATCATTCATCAGAACATCCATAATTGTAATTACATCAAAAAAAAGTCCAATCAAACACACGCTACCACAGATAGATCACAAATCCATCTGTAATCAATCTCAGGACGCGATCATATTGGTTCACCCAGAAAGAAAAAAAATCATCTAGGTTTGACTTCAAATAGAGAGGGAAAGAGAAGAAAACGCAACGCACAGTAATAAGCAACAAGTGGTTCATGCTTCTGCAGCTCGTCGGCGCGTTGCAAATAAGGTAGAAGAGCCTTTGCTGGCTCGTTTGGATTCGACATGGTTTCTTCTCGACCTTCCTAACTTTTCTCCGATGCTAAAAACAGCTGATGATGATCTGAAAAAAAAAAATTGATATGATGAAAAATTCCTAATATTGACGACGCGTTTCTCAATTCTCATTGCAAAGTACAAAACGATGTCGTATAACAGACTTATAAATTCTTGAAACTTTCTTGGAAACCCTCCAAGTTATCTAATTATATACAATTTTTCCCGGATATAGTTATAGCTTAATTAGAACCCTGAGTTTCCTTCATTAAACCGTTACTTCAGTTAACATTAGTTGAACCCATGCTACCAAAGGTTACCTACGCGGCCATTCTGGAAAAATACGAGTCAATAATGATACAGAGACATAAACATCTAAGTAACATTCTACTCTCAACGTCTTGTCTCGTAGTGTTTGTTTCTTAGACATCACTCATTCCCTAATCGCAACTAACAAAAGTGTAAGTAAGCATTTCAATGTTAAACCCTCTCTCTTCTTTGAAATCGTCACGGTGAAGTCATAACCGAGTCAGCAGTAGGGACTGGAGATGCAGGGTCTTCTTTCGAGACGGCTACAAGGTTTGAAGGCGACGATAACTTGTTGAGACTGTCTCTTTTGGACTTGCTTCCGTTCTGGCTTGAATTCATAGATAAACGCCTAATAGGAGATTCGTTGAGCCCTCCTCCATTGGCTCGTGTTCCCACAGGTTTCTTAGAACTGACAGGTCTTGCGGGGCTTGGTTTAGACCCAAAGGCTGAGTCTTGATCTGTGTGTGGCTGTTCTTGCTGCTTCTTCTGTTCCTGTCAATTAAAAGGCAACATTAGCATTATTAAAACGTTAGGTTTCATAATCAGATTCTCACAGTACAAAAGAACTTACTTTCAACCTCCGCTTCTCATCTTCTCGTTCTTGCCTAAGCATGGTATATTCATCTAGCATGGCTAGCAGAGGAACGCCATCATACTCAAAGGGCATACCGTTATCCTCTTCCCATGCCCGGGTTTTAGTAACCAATGTGTCAACCATTGCTTGCTCAAACAAAATATGATATATCCTTTAGTCTCAGTTTACTAGTTCTATGTGTACAGATAACAGAGAATCTTGGAACTTACCAGTAATCTTGCTGACCAGAATCCGGGCTTTCTCAGCTCTCTTGAGATTCAAATGTGCCCCTCGGCTTGCGCTATACCTATTCTGATCCTGTTTCATGAAAAAAATCCAAAAGAATCATCACATTGAAACTTATTCTTTATGAGGAAATGAGTTTCAAAACTGTGTGTCTAAGCATACTCGGTTGTAGTCTTCGAGCCAGCTCTCTTCTTCACAAGCTGACATCCATTTCTCAACTCGGTCCAATATTTCTTTTCTACTAAAGGCTTCTTCCTTGGCCTTTGCGATCTGGCTATCCATGTCAGCCAGTAACTCAGTAGGTTCAGTGTTTCCAGCATCAATCAACGACATGATCTTCTCACGAACAACCTCTGGTTTTACTTCTATGTGAGCGCGCACATATATCTCCTCAAGCTCAGATTGTTTCTTGAATGCAATTTCTTTCATTCTGCTAGATTTCAGTTGGTCTAGCCTATCCACTTCCACTTTAGCCTTCAAAAGTTCAAATAAGTTTTTCAAAAGCAGTTACATTTTCATATACATTGATCCATATATTATAAAGTTACACTACCTGCTCGATCAGATCAATTGCAAGAGCACCAGAAGCAGTCACTTCATGAACTGAAGCTGAAATGTTACAAGTAACATGGTCAAAAAGCTCCCTTTCCTCATCAGGAGTATCCATCAGGTTCCACAGATCAGTTAGCTGCGTGGCTAGTTCTTGAAGCTGCAATAAAAAACAAAAACAAAATCATTCTTGAAATCCACAAAAAGGAACGACTTGGAGAAGAGTTTCAGAAAATTCAGCACAAAGTATCATACTTCAAACTTCTCTATCAATTAGATATTCAACAGTAGCAAACTAATCAAAAAGGACTTCAACATATGTCCAGCCAAGGTTGACCAAGCTCATGGCAGAGATCTGAAAAACCCATGATCTTGACTAACCTTTTTAAGTCTTTGCATCTTATCCTCTTTAAGAGTCAGGACAGTCTTAGCCAACCTTGCAAGTGTCTCATTGCTAATGCTCTTGGTTTGAACACCATTTGCCTCATCTAAGCTCGGATGAACTTCAGTAACAGTGCTTAAGAAATCTAAACCAAGGACGGAACATAGATCATGCACCGTGCTCACAAACTCGAGTACCTTTTGTAACCTATCACTCTGCCCAAACACAAAGCAATTTTAGTTCCGGTCTGACGGGAAACATAGGCAGCAAATCACCATATGGCAACAAATAAATTACTGTACCTTCTCTCTCTGGAGCTCTTGGAGCTTGCTCTTGAAGTCATCTAATCTCTTCAGGGACAAGTCAGACTCATCTACCACATGAGGCCCATTGTTCAAACCTCCAGCGATCTCTTCACAAATCTTCTGAATCTGTGATTGTACATGAGAAAACGCTCCAACCCTTTCTTCTTTCTGTTGCCAAAGTTGTTCAAGCGCAGGTGCTATAGCAGAAAGTTGTTCTTTGATAGTTCCTGACGTCTTATCTGGCTGCAATTAAACAAAGACATTGAATCACACTAAAACTATCTCATCTCATTCCCACTTCAAGACATAAGATTACTTACAATGTCAATATAGCTTTTTTCCCCTAGAGCATTTGTGAGATTGGAAAGCTCAACAGTGGCATCAGACAAGGTCTGAAGAAGCTCAGCTCGAGATTTTGTAGCCTGCTCAACCTTCTTTTTGTAAACATTTAAACACTCTTCCTCTATCTGAAGAAGCAGTTTGTCTCGTTCTTCATCACTCTCACCAACTTCATCCCAGATTTCCTATGAAAGATTTAATCTAATGAGTTCATGGGACCATACTTTAAGAGGATAAGTATGTGTTGATGAATACCTGTAACTTCTGTAGTAAGGTGCCACAAGTGAGTTCTCCAAGAAGAGGATTTTCTGCTTCTGTTACAGCCATTCTTGTGAAATCAAAAGGTTTCCTGCAGAAAGATAAAAAAAACAAAACATTTTTCTAACGAAGACAGCAGTATAAGAGATCAAAGTTGCAGTCTTTGTCGAAACTAAACATCCAATCACTCTAGTCAGACCAAAGCACCCTATTGAATCAGAAACAAGACCTTGAACTTTACAACTTCGAAACCCAAAAAGCATACTCTTTGAAGCTAAAACAAGAGTAAGCACAAGCAGAGCTCGAAAAGAGATTGAGATCTCAGTCTCTATCACTAAAATCCATCAGCATTGGTAATAAAACCTTAAAGCAAGAACCCAAGAACCCAACGCTGAATGAATCGAAACAAAGAATAGAAGATGGCTTTCTTTACCTAAAATCAATATTGGATCCAATGGTTTATCAAGGTTTTTTTTTTTCTTCTCTTTTAGATCTGAAGCTCTCTAATGAATAGTCACTGTGAGAGTGAAAGAGAGAGAAAGAGAGCATAGGAAACAGAGAAATCTCTAACTCTGGTTACGGAGGTTGGGAAATGGGACAACTGGGGCCCACTTTACGGAACTCAATAATTAGTCAGCAAAAAACAACAACATAAAACCCCTCAATTTGGCCATTATTTACTGATGTGACCACAGACCTCATTGACTCATGTTCATGTCTGTGTCTATTTCGTCAATAGGCCTAATAAAACTGATAATTAAGGCCTTATGGGCTTAAATATTTGGTCCAGCCCAAAATAGTGTTATATTATAACACGTGTCATTCATTCCGGGTTTAAACGTGAGTAGCGACATGAATAGTTTATTTTTGTTCCGTCTTCTGATTCGGCAAAGTGATGAAACCACACCGCTAAGTGCTCATCCACCACATTATTCTTCTTCTTCTCTCACCTTTGAGATTCTTCACAATGTTACTCTATTAATGTTTCGATCTTCAATCACCATCATCCTCCCGCCACGTTTCGTCAAATCCTATTTTATGTAAGTTCAGTCTCTGCTTCTCCTGATCCGATTTGTTTCGATTTGTGAGTTTTGTTCGTTCTTAAAATTCAATCCCTTGAATATAATCATCTCTTTGTGCTTTGATAAATACTTGAGAATTTTAGGCTTATACATTCAATCTGTTAATGCTTGTTTCACAAGTAATCTCCTCATGTTATGTGTATGTTCATTAAGACGTGTATAATATGACATTTTTAGATCATAGATCAAACTCAAAGCCAGGAAAAAAAATAAGAGAATCTTATTCACTTTTTTCCTCAGAAAGATCAATATCAAGATCATCATGATTCACTGAGTTTAAAGAATCTAATACAGGAACTGAGGCATTAAAAGAAAAGTCAAAGATTTTGATGGCAATGGAGAAAGATCTAAATCCAAATTCTCCACGAATTAGAAAGCTAAGGGATAATAGTAATCCTAATACACCAACATCTCGAATGAGTAATCATAACCAAAGAGATAATCATTATAATCACAACATTCCCAATTCACCAAGGGATTATAATTATACTCCAAGCTCTCCAACAGCACGCATTCGCCACCGCAGGCGATCAAGCGAGGTTTATATATATTGTCACATGACTCTCTTCAGTTGAATATGTTAAGCTTCTTGAACTTATTTGGTTGTATTTTTCAATCTTCAGATTCCAGCTGAGGTGAACAGAAGCAATGTAAGCAGAGTAAGCAATTTGTTACTTGGTGATAAGAACAAGTATAAATCAATGTGGATAAGAACATGCTCTTCTCTCTGGATGCTTGGTGGAGTTGTGTTTATAATCTACATGGGTCATCTCTACATATGGGCTATGGTTGTAGTTATACAGATATTCATGGCTAGAGAGCTCTTCTTTCTTCTTAGAAGAGCTCATGAAGAGCGACGCTTACCTGGTTTCAGACTCTTGAATTGGCACTTCTTCTTCACTGCTATGTTGTTTGTCTATGGACGTATACTTCAACAACAGTTAGTTAACACTGTTTCTACAGACAGATTCATCTACAAGCTTGTGAGTGGTCTAATCAAGTACCAAATGGTTATTTGCTACTTCTTGTATATCGCAGGTTTGTGTGTTTCTTTCTTATTCTTCTTTACCAATATCACTGTCGTTGCTTAATCTCCATTACGATTTGAATTCAGGTTTCATGTGGTTTATACTTACATTGAAGAAGAAGATGTATAAGTATCAGTTTGGTCAATATGCTTGGACACATATGATACTTATTGTTGTGTTTACTCAATCTTCTTTCACTGTCGTCAATATTTTCGAAGGGATCTTTTGGTATAATGTGTTTTTTTTCTATGTATTCATTGTAACATTTTCCAGCTTTCTAACTTCTTTTCAAAATTGATAAATACTCAGGTTTCTTCTACCAGCAGCACTTATTGCTATGAACGATGTAGCAGCTTATTTTTTCGGTTTCTATTTCGGGAAAACTCCGCTCATCAAGTTGTCTCCAAAGAAAACATGGGAAGGTTTCATTGGAGCATCTGTGGCAACCACAATCTCTGCGTTTTTTGTAATAACCATCTTTAATCATTTGATAATTAGTTACTTACATTTATAAAGCTTTCTTTTGCCTTCAAGACTGATGGATGATTTATATGCTTCTTACAACAGTTTGCAAATATCTTAGGCCAATTCCAATGGCTCACATGTCCAAGGAAGGTAACAAAAAATGAAACATCCATCACAATGTTGTGTGTTTGGCATTTTTACTCCATCGTTAGGTTGCATTTTTTGCAGGATTTATCAACTGGTTGGCTATATTGTGATCCAGGCCCTCTCTTTAGGCCAGAGTATTACCCACTGCCTTCTTGGATTGCTCCATTTGTAAGCCTTTTAAAAAAAACCAGCCATTGTTGTTATCTTGTGTAAGTTCTTTGTTGTGAAGCTAAGCTTTGTTTAACAGTCTCCATGGAAAGAGATCTCAATTTTACCTGTCCAATGGCACGCTTTCTCTCTTGGTCTATTCGCATCTGTTATAGCACCGTTTGGTGGCTTTTTCGCAAGCGGTTTCAAAAGAGCTTTCAAGATCAAGGTTAGCAATTTTTCATGAAAAATAAAAGGTTTTGTATCCACAGATCACACAAGGAATCTTTACTTGGCTTTTTTCTCTTTTACAGGATTTTGGTGATAGCATACCAGGACATGGTGGATTTACTGATAGAATGGACTGTCAAGTAAAAGCTACTAACATCTTCAAGTGCTATTATATATGATACCTTTACACCGTTTTAACCAAAATTTGTTACCTAAATTCAGATGGTTATGGCGGTTTTCGCATACATCTATATCCAATCGTTCATTGTTCATCAGGATTATAGCGTTCAGACGATTCTAGATCAGGTAAGAATCATCACTTACTAATCATAAATCACTGGCAAACATTGACATCTTTGATTGTATATTTGTACTATACTTGCAGATATCGAGGAGTCTGGGACATGAGGAGCAGAAACTGCTTTATGTAAAGCTTGGAGACATTCTTAGACATAAGTGGCAGGGAGAGTGAGTTTAGGTTTTGTTTTCAGATTCGTTCCCTTTGGTCAGTTTATTGTTGTATCAGACCATGTAAAACCTTCATTTGTGTCTGATTAATTAAATCAAAGAGAGACCTGAAATAGTATGAGCGTAACAGAAGTAAAATGATCTTTTCCTCGTGCATAGAGAAAACAGATACAGAAGCAGTAACTTCTGGGAGACCTTGTTCATCCAATGAATAACCAAACCACGACAAAGTTATTACTCAAAGACGCAGGAAGATGTTAAGAGCTACCAGAAACATAGAACCATAACAAAATTTATGAAAACCAGCTGACTTCTTATGCTTGAGTCTCCTTCTCATCTTCTTGGTTCTCTCCTCCTTGAGTAACACCAACCTCAGCTGGTCTTATAACTCGATCATACAACGTGTATCCTGACTGTACATATCAAACACCAACAGTGACTAATTGGTGTTGAGATTATAGAATATGAGAGAGACAAAGATATTCATACCTTCAAGACATGAGCAACTGTGCCTTCTGGCTTAGAAGCATCTGGGACTTGGAATACTGCGTTATGTCTGTTTGGATCAAACGGCTCGTTTATAGGATCATATTTCTCCATACCAAATTTCTTAAATACCTGAAGTTCATCACACACACAGATTTACCCGTTTTACTTTACGTTTATAACTAAACTTCTCTACAGAGAGATGGTGATGTATTTACCTCAGCTAGCTGTTTTTCAGTCATCTCCACTCCTTCTAAAAGGGTTTTTAACAGTGGAGTAGCTCCAGCTGAGTTTTCCGAGGTATCAAGCTTTGAGAAGCTTTCTTTGACAACTGAGGAAGCTCTTCCCAGATTATCCGCCACATCCAACAGGCTCTTAGCAAAATTCTGTAATATGTATTGTATATATTCAGCTAACTTTTTATATTAAGAAGCAAAAGCTTCAAATCATGTTATTACATGCAGACAGACCTGTATGGCATACTTCTTGGTGTTTTCAGCATCACGTCTTGTTCTGTCCATGACATTCTCCATCTCTGCGTAAGTGCGAAGAACTTTATCTTTCATTTGGTTAATCTCTTTCTCCTTTTGAGATAGTAGCTCTTCCTTCTCAGTTACAAGCTTCACCATATCATCCATTGACAACTCATCATCACCCTCAGAATCTGATTCAGAAGATGCAGCTTGTTTAGCATTCTTCGGCTTCCTTTGTGCAGAATCGGTAGTAGAATCTTTCAATTCAGAGTCAAGACCTGATTCGTTTGCGTCAGCTTTAGCTTTCTCTTCACTTGTTTTCTTATCATCTGATTCAGGTGGTGTAGAGGAAGAAAAGGCAAACCTTTGAAGTGAAAACGAATCTGAAGACAGCTGAGCTGCAACAAGCTACCACACACACAAAAAAAACAATGCAAAATGGTGAATCATAATTCATCCATTGCCAATGAAATGAAACAAGCAAAATAACCTATAGAGAATCTAAGGCAAGAGTGAGAGAGCACTTAGTCAATTATACATACAACTGAAGATTCAACAATATGAGAACACTGAAACAGTGTCAGAACAAAGCTATTTCTAAAAAAACGTAGGATTTTCACTGAATTGAGGTGAAATTTGGGAAACCCTTAAACCCTATCAAAACCCTGAATTACAATTCGGCACAAAAATGATAAATTTAAAATCAAAATCAAACCTTAGGTGAGAATTCGTGACCAAGTGAATGAAATCGGCTAGCAAAGATATGAGACTGGTTCCTCACAGGAAGAGCGGCGGAGGAGAGCGAGGAGCGTAAGCCCGCGCTGCGGGAAACACGCGACAAAATTCTTGAAACCAACATTAGGTGGATTCACAGAAAAACGAGCAGAGATCAAGACGTAAACGGAGAGAATCAACAGTTATCGTTTGAGGAAAGTGCTTATTTGCAGAGGGGCACACAGATGGCGGAGACGACAGCTCTCTCTCTCTCTCTCTCTTTTTTGGGGTTCTCTTAATCATATACCAAAAAACCCTTGCAGATTCACTAGGGACCCGGCGAGTACGGAGGGTATTATCGTCAATATACTAACTCGGAGACTTCGAACGCTAATTTCAGAACCCTCTAGAATTACACCGTCTTATGCAGAATGTATTATTAGCTGTAATATAAATCATAAATCAATTTAATTAATTATAATTGCTGGATTAATTACTGTGACTCTAGATTCCACTTGTTTTGCATGTGAGGATGAAAATATTAATGTTCAACTACATACCTATAATTCAAACAGCTATAAATGCCCACTTAACTGCCTATACACCATTGCTTGTATTTTCTACGTTTTTGTTACTCCAAAACTCAAACCTGCACTGGTTTATAAGAAACTAACACTAAAAAAATAAAGCTTTAGTTAAACTAAATTACTACTACAAAGTAACTTTCGGCAATGTCACATTTGATGCATGAGAGACTCTTTCTTGCCGTTACATGTTCTTGTCGTTGCAACAACCAAACTTTGGTTGAACTAAAAGGTTCCAAAACAGTCCAACTCAGATTACAAATCAAAATCTTCATTGTAGTCTTATAAACCTGATCAAGTGCACACAACACAATCTTTAGATTGAAGACTCTATACACCAAAAAGGAAAGAAAGAAATCAAGTAAAAGCTACAAGAACAGAGAGTAGAGCTTTAAACGTGAATCCAGTAAAAAGTAAGATGCGTTACATATATGAAGCTTGCAAGATTAGGAATCCTAATGGCTTCTACTTTAAGTAATACTAACTTGTCTCTCTTTCTTTAGTGCTATAAATACAGCTCTTTGCTACATTCTTATAATGAAACACAAATCATTTACAACTCATTTACTCACCTCAACTAACTCTCTGTAGCAAGCGCTATTAACTACACAAGCAAAATCTGTTTTGTAAGGTTCGATACAAAGTACCTCTTTTTTACCAAATTTAAATGCTTTTTTGTTTTCTTCTCACTCACTACTGAAGTACTTGTTTATAGAAAGCCAAAGAAGTTGAAAAAACTTGTATTAAACCATGCTACGAAACAGAGTTTTTGCGTTCTTGTTCCTCTCAGCTCAGATCTTAGTACAGATATCTGAAGTTTACGCGAAAGTTCCAGCACTTATTGTATTTGGAGACTCAACTGTAGATTCAGGAAACAACAACCAGATTTCAACGATTCTAAAAAGTAATTTCCAGCCTTATGGCCGTGATTACTTTGGTGGTATAGCTACTGGAAGATTCTCAAATGGTAGAATTGCACCAGATTTCATTTCTGAAGGTTTAGGACTCAAGAACACAGTCCCTGCTTACCTAGATCCATCTTACAACATCGAAGAATTTGCCACTGGTGTCTGTTTTGCTTCAGCTGGAACTGGATTAGACAATGCAACATCAGCTGTGTTAGTAAGTCAAACATAGTCATATATACTTAAGTCTTAAACATTAAGGTTTCATAAAAGTCTGACATGGGTCTTTTTGAAGTCTGTAATGCCACTTTGGAAGGAAGTAGAGTACTACAAAGAATATCAAATGAGGCTAAGAAGCTACTTAGGTGAAGAGAAAGCTAATGAGATCATTGGAGAAGCACTTTACCTTATAAGTATAGGAACCAATGATTTCCTCGAGAATTATTATCTTCGTCCTCGCAAGTTAAGGCAGTACTCTGTGAATGAGTACCAAAGCTTCCTGATAAGACTTGTAGGAGATTTCGTGATAGATATTTATAGACTCGGAGCTCGTAAAATGTCTCTGTCAGGACTATCTCCTTTTGGATGCTTGCCTCTTGAAAGAACAACTCAGATCTTTTATGGAAGCCGTTGTATAGAAGAATACAACAATGTTGCTAAAGATTTCAACACCAAGTTAGATGAGAAAGTCTTGGAGTTAAACAAAGATCTAAATGGACTTCAGTTGGTGTTTTCAAATCCATATGAACTGGTTTCAGATATCATAAACCATCCTGAAGCATTTGGTTAGTATTAAGTGAAGTGGTCTTAAATCAAGAATTGTTTTGATAGATAATGTTGTTAATTTGTATAACAGGTTTTGAAAATGTAAGGAGTGCATGTTGTGGAACAGGATACTATGAGATGAGCTACTTATGTGATAAAATGAATCCATTCACATGTTCTGATGCTACCAAATATGTATTTTGGGATTCATTTCACCCAACAGAGAAGACTAGTTCAATCGTAGCAAGTCATGTTCTTAAACATGACTTATCTCGGTTTCAGTAATTAATAAACAAGCATAATCTTTTACATATAATAATATTCTTTATTCTAAATTTGCTTATAATATTTCTGTAACCAACAATGTTCAGCTAAATTTCAAGAAATCTCAAGCTTTACTAATTTATTCTTAGTTCTAAGTTCAATTCAAACTAGCTTAGGCTTATGAAAAACGGAATGAATAAGAGGAAACCAAAAACCAAAGTGACTATGGAGATAAGAGGATGCCATTAGAGAAGCATAAGACCTTTGACTGATGCTGGATGACTGGGAGAACCGGAGAAGACTGAATAGAATTTGTGTAATCCGGTTCGAATTTGGCTAAACCGTTATTAAATCTGTTCGGTTTTAGATTCTAAACCAAAAGTCTTTAAAAAAAACTCGATTGTTCCTTAACCGGTTATATTTATTTTCTATGTTTTTCTGTAGCGCCTTGTTTGCTCAAGTCTTCTTCAGCTTTCAAACACAGTATTTGTAGGGTTTAGGGTTTATGGTCCAGCAATTCCTGAGTAAAAATTTGGGAAAGAACCCAAATCAAGCTGAAGGAAGCTCGATTGAATGCGGTGGTTGATTTCGTCGACGGCTAAAAGGTTTCTTCATAGACATTTTCTTAAGAACATTAATCCTGGGATTGCTCTTGCTCCGTCGTTGACACTTTGCTGTTTCCGTTTCTGGGTTCGAGCTTTTTCTGGTGCTATTGATTATCGAGAGATATTGAGAAATGGGCTGCACAGTATTGAATACAATGATGCTATTGATTTGTTCCTACACATGGCTGAGTCTTATCCCTTCCCTTCAATTGTTGAATTCAATAAAGTATTCACTGCTATTGCCAAGATGAAGAGGTATGATGCTGTGATCAATCTCTGGAATGTTTTGGAAAAAACAGAATATATTGAAATTTCGCCTGACCTCTATACCTGCAATATTATAGTGAATTGTTTCTGCCGTTGCTTTCAACCATCTTTGGCTTTATCTTATTTTGGGAAAATGTTGAAACTTGGTATTGAGCCTGACATAGTAACGGCTAGCTCGCTGGTCAATGGACTCTGTCTCAGGAATAGTATTAAGGAAGCTTTTTATGTGGCTAACCAAATGGAGGAAATGGGAATTAAACGTAATGTTGTGGTTGACACTATACTTATTGATAGTCTATGCAAGATTAGTCGTGTGAATTGTGCGATTGAGCTATTCAACTGTATGGTTAACCGAGGAATCACACCTAATGTTGTTACTTACAGCTCTCTCATAACTGGTCTTTGTAACTCCAGTAAATTGAGTGAAGCCATGGCACTACTTCGCTATATGATTTCTAGAAGAATCAACCCTAATGTTATCACTTTCAGTGTTTTAATCGATGCATTTGCGAAAGATGGGAAGCTGTCAGAGGCTAAAGGTGTGTATAAGGAGATGATCCAAATGTCTATAGAACCTAATGTTTTCGTTTATAGTTCACTGATCAATGGGTATTGCATGTACGGTCGTGTAGATAAGGCTAGAAACTATTTTGACTTGATGATAAGCAAGGGTTGTGTCCCAAATGTAGTGACTTACTGTACACTTGCAAATGGATTTTTCAAGTCGATGAAGGTACAAGATGGGATTAACCTTTTAAACGAGATGTCTCAAAGAGGAGTTGCCGAAAACACAGTCTCTTGCAACACTCTTATCCAGGGCCTTTCTCGAGCAGGCTATGTTCATCCAGCTCTAGGCGTTTTAAAAGATATGACTTCTAGCGGTCCGTCTCCTAATGTTAGGAGCTACAATATTGTGTTAGCTGGTCTTTTTGCTTGTGGGGAGGTAGCAAGGGCATTAAAAATATTCGAAGATATGCAAAAAAGTAGAAATGATCCTGATATTATTACATATACTATCTTGATTCATGGGATGTGCAAGGCTTTTATGGTGGAACAAGCTTATGATTTGTTCTGTAACCTTAAGGACAAAGGAGTGGAGCCTGATCACATAGCATATACGACAATGATCTCAGGACTGAATAGAGGTGGCATGCGGGCTCAAGCTAGTAGGCTGATGCGATTTTTCAAAAAGAGAGTAGAGGGACAAAAGCGCACCAGATGAAGTAATCTATGGGATTTCTCATGAGAGCTCCCCAAGATATCTTTCTCTTCAGGCTCCTGCCTATTGGATGCTGGCTCATGGAGAGAACAATATGAAACTTTTATGGAGGCCAGTGTATACTGTATCGAAGAATACAACATTGTGGCCAGAAAAGTTGAAAAGCCAAGTCGAACAATGAGCTGAACAGATGTTTTCAAACCTACATGACATGGTCTTAAAAATCATAAAGAATCCTGAAGCATTTGGTTAGTCATACCTCTTGTATCCCAACAAATACAGAGGCTAAGCTTTAATGAGTATCAAGAATTCTTCTGATTGTGTTGTTAATCATCTTACAGGTTTCCTATATGCAACAAGATACAAGGAGATGAGGTGCTTGAGTAATAGATTGAACCCTTTCACATGTTCGGATGCAAGCAAATATGTATTTTGGGATTCATCATATGAAGCTATACAAAAAATAGATTCTTTAACATGCCAAATTCTTTCTTCTACTAACTCTGTTTTTGTGTTGTCTTTATTACAAATCTTTACCATTGATCACTCAGGTTGCTTGATATTATTTGAATCAAGCTTCCAAAATGTTGTAAAAGAAATATTTTTCCAATGTATACTGTAAGTGTAATTACTTAAAAGATGATACTTGATGTTATAAAGACAGGATCATATCAAAAAGATAAAACTGTTTACAGAACTTTGTAGTATCATATTAATATATCTCTAAGCATTACAAAACAGAGATGATAGCATCTTGTGAACAAACAAAAGACCCCAAAGAAACCAATGTTAAAAGTCTGTTACTTCTCCTGATGATTCTACTTTGGTTCTTTGGGGAAATGCAACTTGATAAGAGAAGGAAGCTCGACTAACTCCACTCGATCCTTCCCAAGCAAAATGCTCTTCAGCTTATCATCACAATTCACCACATTCTTGTTCTTAGGATCCTTTTAAAAAAATCAATCACTCAAGTTATACGAACAAAGAAAAGTTGTTAGCTTATGTAGTTTATATGTTCTTCATGATCTAACCTGAAGATTATTGGTTTTGATATATGACCAGACACGCATGAAACATCCCAAACGGGAAATCTGAGATTGGCCAACAAAGTCCCGTAGAGTAGATGGAAGATTAACAAGGTCAATCAAATTCCCAAGCTTCTTAGGATTATCCGTTATTGCCTTCTTCAACCTCTGCGGCAACATCTTGATTCTGAACCAACGAGTATGTCAGAGGAATTTCATCGAGCACATGGCGTGCGTATTACAATAAAACGAACATAAACTAAAACTTACCCGGAAAATGGTAATGGAAACTCAAAGCAACAAGTCAAATATAAATCAACTGAAGCTTTTAGACTAGCAGTTATAAGGCTTCGACCTTGGATAAGAGATCTTCTCGCGTTTAAAACGCTGGAGCTGTGAAAAGTCAAGAGACTGCCAAGGAAGGTCAATGTAAAAACAGATTCATAACTTCTAACTAAGAAAGAGGTTTTAGTCGGCCACGTGTGTATTGGGTTGCTTCTGAGTTGACTATAGGGCCGAGGTATATATATCCTTGTGACGTGGATATATCCAAATATCTATTAATTTATATTTTCTTCTATAATATGTATTTCATTTCATTTCTTTAATTCGAACAACATCTTCTACGTTCATATCTTCTAAATCTCGATTCCGGTCTTGTTTCTCAAAATCCAACAAAAAAAAAAAAAAAAACTAACGTTAATGTTTATGTTGATACATAAGGTGGTCATCATTATTAGTTAGTCATATAACTCATAACGTCATCGATTATCATTCATACCACACAGCACAACCCTAGAAAATGAAAAAAAAAAACAAAGCTATACTGAAACTGTAATTTCAAATCTAAGGATATATAGGGAGACGTACACGACAATCTCGTCGGCCATAAAACGACAAAACCGTTCGTTCTGTCTCATTAGACAGCTTAGCACTCACATTCTTACAAACAGCCGTCATGTTCTGTTCTCCCCATAAAGTAGAAGATACTGGATAAAACCCTACTCTCCCTATTAACACCATACTAAGACCTACCAGACCTCCTGTGACCGACACTTCCTTTTCCAGTTCACGAACCGCCTCTTNTCTTCCCATAGACACGATTCTTCTCTTGTGAATCACCCACACCGAAGGATTCTCGTACGTGACGTGAAGCTTCTCGTTGGGGTTTTTAATAAAAAATGTTGCTGACCAGAACCAGAGGTTGTGGTCGGTGAATGATATAGTCAATGAATGTACGTGCAGGGTGGGTGGAGTTGGTGTGATCCATATGATAAACCAAATACATGCTGTGAAAAAACTAATGGTCATGATAGAGACAAAGAGTTTCAAGAGTATTGACCATCGCTCGCTCGATGATGTTGATCGGAGTTCGGGGACTTCTTCAGTGTCGGTGACGATTATTAGAAGCGGTTGGTTCACCTCTTTAATGATGTTTTCTTGTTCATCCATTTGGGTGATATGGACGGACTTATAGATGGTGTTATTACATGATTAATTATATACCAGTAATTATATTTGAAAGGAAAAATATTGGTTTATAGATAGAAGTTTAATTGCCTTTAATTATTCCTGATAATTAGAGATTTCTTAACATACAATAGCATAATCCCTATAAAATACTAACTATAAATGACTAATAAATAAATATATAAAAGACAAATAGGATACTGCCATGAATTCATTTGAGATGTTCATTTTCAAATTCAAGTACTAGTTTATAAGTCTTAGAATTCAATTTTAAAACAGAAACTAATACTAATAATAAAAAATCATTAATTTCAAGGTCAATTTAAAAGAAGACACCAACTAAAATGTATAAAATAGTTAAAACAAATATAACAGAATTTATACAATATATAAAATATATTATCCATTTGCAACTACTATCGAAATAAGCGTAGAAAATGCCGCTAACTAAAATCTGCTTCAATGCCCCGTTGGAAATTCGCATCTCCCATATCCTGCAATCAACGAAAAAAATATTACCTAAATTAAATTAAATTTATATAAAATCTTTATATATAAACTTATATAAAATCTTAAACGTCACCATATCCATTATCTATCACGTAAAATCTTAAAATTCTAAGAATATAAGATAGAGCTGAATCTTTTATTTTGGAAAATAAGATTATTATAACTTATAAGCAATTTTTTGTATTTTTTTATACCAAATTCGGATGAAAAAAATAATAATAATTCCATGATAAAATAGAGGGATAGATTTACGTACGAGGAGGTTGCGTGACTACGTGAGCGGATCCACCAAAGTAGCACGTTCCAACACGACGTGCATTCTTCTGGTAGTAACTGTTGAAGGCGTACGATGCGTGAGCTTCTAACGACTCAGGATTATAACACGTGGCACCTGGCTGAATCGGACGGCAATCAGCTCCTCCTTCTCCGCAAGCGTAATCTAGAGCCGCCTGGAGTTTTTCCTTGTCCGCCTCTACGTTCGACACGCACCACGTTTGTCCTTGGTGGGCCGCCGGAGCCCGACTTCTGTTACCGCTAACAATCGTTGACCTTGTTTCTCTAGCGAAGAAAGGAACGTCGTACACTTTTCGTTCGTTTGGGTAAAACAGTCCGTAGTTTCTCTCTGACGTGGGCCCCGGTTTCTGATTTTCGTTAAATAAAGCGAATAGATAGACGTTAAGTGGGTCTCTGGGTCTTAACGGCGTTCCTTTACCAGATAACACTCTATTCACGAGTCCGTCATTGTACTCAGCCGCATTGGATTCGCTAGCTCCGATTTCGTTCTCGTCTCCGGCGGAAGGCCATCCTGTTTCCGACACCATCACCTTAACGCCGTTAAAACCTACGGCGGATAAGGCGGCGAAAACAGCGTCGATTTGGGCGTCAAAAAGATTGTTATATTTTAATCCAGTACCGGAATCTATAATTCCGGCGTTTTCTCTGAACAAAGCGTAGTCCAAGGAGATTTTGTCGGCGTTTGCTGAGTAAGCGAAGAATGGGTAAGCATTTACCATGAGATACGACGACGTTTGCTGAAGCAGATCAAGCAACGGTTTAATAACCGTTTCAACTAACTCTGGTTTAAAACAACCGGACGATGGCGGGTACGAATTAGATAGAGCGCTAAGAGCAATCGGAGAAGAGATCTTAATCGATTTGTTGAGATTATACTTAACCAGAGAGCTATGAATGTTCCTCATTGCAGGGACAAGATATGACGTCGTGTTCTTCGGATCGACGAACACCTCGTTACCAACGGCAATAGCTTCGATCTCCGTTGCCGGAAAGTATTTCATTATATTGACTTGAATCCAGTTGTCGGCGAATGACTGGTCGGAGGCAGCAGAAAAGAGAAGCTCGTTAGGAAGAGTGACAACTACTTTAATTTGGGAATTAGCAAGCGCCATTATCACATGCTTATCAGTGTCATAGATTTTGATACGGTTGATTCCTTGAGATTTCAGTAGATTCACTACTTTCTTCGGCGACGGGAGATTGTTAGCTATCCGGCCGAAATTGACTCCGATCATACCAGAATCTACAAAAAAAAAAGAAACTCAGTATAAGAAGAATATAGTGTACATGATCATAAATTCAGAATAATAACACATATCTATAAATCAGCGTGCGCGAATGTAAAACTAACCAGCTTGTGTGAAGGAGATGAAAGTGAAGAGAGAAAGAATGAGAAAATAACGTAGGAAAGAAACATCCATGGATATGATTCTATGATTTCTTCAGAAGCAGAGGATGTAAACGCATAAATTACAGTCGTTTAATACTTAGTGGAAACAAAAAGAGAGTATTTTTCTTAGTGGCGGAGCTGGTCTTTCGTCTTTATATGATTTAGGCGAGAAGACGTGGGGATGTGGGATAACAAATAACGCGGAAGAATAACAGATCAACTGAAAGTATTTTTAAAGCTCTATTTATAGCTAAAACTTTAATATAATATTCATTTAAAGAAACTTTATAGATTTTGTACAAAGAATGTTTAACGTAAGTAGTTTTTAAGTTAATTTTTATATTTAAAGAAACCAAGAAAAAACTTTGTAGTGAATGTTCATCTTTCTTCAACGGTTCTTTCTATGTGCCTTATACATGTTTTGTTAAATCATCATAGTTTTGTTTTGCGAAGAAAACGTGACTAGTTAATCTTTTACTTAGAGAATTCAAGCTCATAGATTACTACTATATTTAAAATAAATTTAACCACCATTTATTTATTTCTTCTTCATCACGGAGAGTGGGTGGAAGAGACGACGTCGAATGAGGAATAGATAAATGGTAAAACGGCCATTTAAACGTGAACTTTACAGTTCATTGT
>KE159337.1:43306-54089 GCA_000411055.1 Leavenworthia alabamica
ATGTATAATTTAACAAAGTCAATATAAAATTCATGTTTTATTTGATTGTCAAAATAAAATTGAGGTTTAATATAACATATTGAAAGTTTATATATTATTCTTCCACTTTTATAGTTCAGGTCTAAACGGCCGTTTTCCCATAAATAAATAAACAGTTAACCGAATAAAACGAACCCAAATGTTTTCAAAACTGAAAACTAAGAGATAGATGTGGCCCAATACAAACATAAGCCCATTATAAGGAAGGTAGAAACTAAAAAAAACGATATGAATTGGACTAAAATTTTAACACACTCTCAGCCGTTAGATTAAAAAAAAACCTAAAGAATATCAGCCGTTGGATATATGCCCTACGATGCCCACTTTACTAAGGACTCCTTTATTGATAGAAGAATGAGAATCCGATGCGTTCAATTACAACAAAATTTTTAAAAGCTTTCACCAGAATTTGTTATATCAGCCATTAATTACTCGTTGATCGCCTGAAATTCCTACTTTGAAACCGGACCGGAGAATCTAAGAAGGTAGAGATGTCTGCAAACCAGGAAGAAGACAAGAAGCCAGGAGACGGAGGAGCTCACATCAATCTCAAAGTCAAGGGACAGGTTAATTTTTGTTTCGGTTTCCGATTTCAATTACTCTCGTTTAGCTTGGCTGCTTTCTGGTATCGCAATTCTTGGATTCGGTCTTAGTGAGTTCAAAGTATTTTGCTTGATGATGTCGACGCGTTTGCTTGCTTTTGCTAATTGCTTATTAAATCTCTCAAACTATAACTGTGGTTCAGATAACAAATTGTTTACAGAGCTTGTTTTTGTTGTTCAAATGGGTGTAAAGATGTAGTAGTTTTTGAATGTTCTGAGGATTGTAAACTATACTGTAACATATTTTTGTGAAAACTTTACAAGTCTACTTTTTTTTGTAGTCTAGCTATATATATATATATGTATACATCTGCTGATGAATTTGTAATCTCTGTATCTTATGTTTGCAAATAGTTTTGGTAGGTGTTTATGTTTAGAGTGTCATAAGAGCCTTAGATGCAATTACTGTTAAACTATATTATAGACAATGTCTTATTAATCATTAAGATCAGACTCATGTTGTTTCTTTTTTCTTAAATTGTGCTATATGCTACAGGATGGGAATGAGATTTTCTTCAGGATCAAGAGAAGCACTCAGCTGAAGAAGCTGATGAATGCTTACTGTGACCGACAATCCATTGACATTAACTCCATTGCTTTCTTGTTTGATGGTCGTCGTCTACGTGCCGAGCAAACTCCCGACGAGGTAATAAAATCACTGAATTGACGTACTTTTTTGAAGTTTGGTTATTTTGATGCTAAAACTCCTTGTTATTACAGCTTGACATGGAGGATGGTGATGAGATTGATGCAATGCTTCATCAGACTGGTGGGAGTGGCGGAGATGGTGAAATGGCCTGATGGTTTGTGTGATATGAATGGTTTAGTAGTATTCGACATTAGGATTTTACAGACTTGTTTTTAATCGTGGCTACTCTCTTGAGAAACTATAAATTGTGGTCATTAAGTTTAAGAAACCTTTGGTTGGCTTTTGATCTTGTTCGTTTAATATTGAATCCTTTGATACTCACATATTTGGGCTTAAAGAAGTGTAACTATTGTTGTCTAAATATATTCGAGTTTAAAAAGGATGGTGATCGAGTTTATCTCTGACGAACGACAACAAAAATAAAATAAAGAATCAATTGATCAAATCTATGTAAAACACGTAAAATAAAGATTTAAAACCTCATATTTGTGTTAGAATTAAATAAGTGTTCTTCAGGTCATTGATATTTAATGTAACTTCAACATTAACGAAGTTATTTTCAGCATTGAAAGAAAAAAGAGTACTTGGAGATTAAGAACCATCATGATGAAGAACATATAGTTCATAAAAGACACAAACTTATAACGAAAAGAGTCAAGGCATTAAGTACCAACAACCATCATAAGAACATACAAAGACGCTTCGAATGCAACTACAAATAGAGTTTGCTTATTTAGGAATTAGACACTTTAATTATACATAAAAAGCAGCGGTTGTTCACTGAAGGACAAGGCACTCAGAGGCAGTCCCACTTGTGATTGGACCTCCATGGGTTAGGTTGCTTTTCTGGTTAACGCTGCCATTAGGATTTTGCTGGTGAACTATAGTTCCTTCAAGCTCTTCTTCTGGGTTTTTACAACCTATGGCTTCAAAGATGAGATCATTAACCTCCTTAAACCTTTCCTCTGACAGAGAAGCTTCTGCAAGGAGCCTCCACGCATTCTCCTCTGAAGCTGCTTCGTAATCCTCTTTCCTCTTCAGCACCATGTGACCACTTATCTCCCACACGGCTGGGTTCACTTGTGTTTCTAACACCTCGGGGCTTACTTCACCTAGAGCCTGTTTCTCTGCGTAACACTGCAATTTATACACTCAAAACTGTTATTAACTTTTACTAGATGGATTCAAATCAGAAGCGACTCAACGTTTTGTCAGCAATAGTTATACCTGTGGCATCAAGAAGATCTGCCTTCCACAATCAGAGATGAGAATATTGAAAGGAATGTTGTTGTTCTGAAGGCAAACGCAGGCGTCTGAGACAGTATCAGACAGGTCTTGCATAGAGTTTCCACCTTCAAAGAGAAGACTTCTCACTGGGTAATTCAGAAGCTCTGAGATTTTCACACCATTAACAGTCGTAACCATCTTCTTGGAAGGAGCTTTCTCCAGTGAGAAAGGCATGGCCAAGTAATATGCCTGTTGTTACCATCAAAAAAATCACCACCGAAACAATCAGAACAAGTCGTCTAAGAGAAGCCGAGGATAAAAGAGTTATATTCTGGTCAATATCGGGTATACCTGAAAGTGAAGATGGTTGATAGTAGCAAAAGCACCCAAGCTGTTGTAACCAAGTCTGAAATAAGGATTAGCAGCCTCAGCAGCCATGTGAACTGCAAGCAAAAGGCTTTTGTGGTCAATCCTCTGAGGCAAGCAGTCAAGAACACGAGGAATCAGCAACACATGCCCATATTCAATCGGACTAACCTGTAAAAAAACAATAAAGAATTAATCTTTTACTATACAAACCAAGAAAAAAGAAGAAAGTAGAGCTCTTTGCTTCAAGATTATTTACATTGATGGCAACAACATTGGGAGAGTTGTCAGGATCAATAGGCATGCAGGGGAAGAACTGAACTTGATCATCTTCACCAGCTTCAAACTGGAAGAGCAACTCCTCTTGGCCAACTTTAGTGAAGTTGAATTTATTGCCATCAAAAGCCTGTAAAACCTTATCTACACGAAACTCGGTCGGCCTCTTCTTTAGGTGACGACCCTCGTTAAGCTGAGCAATGAAACCATACTTCCCCGGAATCACCTAAAGCAAACAAGAGAAACAATCTTAAGAACAATGTAAAACACAAGTGGTTGATTCCTAAGCAACAAACACAAATCATAGTAAAATGGCTTCACATATCAACAAACAAGGTAAGAAAGACAATTACTTTGGTTTCGCAGGCGGTGACATCATAGCGAAAAAGTCCTCTTTGGAACCTATCCTCCCACTAAAAACATCAAGAAAAAGAAAGATATTATAATGAATCCAAAAAATCATGTTGTATTATTATATTATTTACCTCTCCAAGAACGAGGGACTCGAGAAAAACCACCGCCGGAAGCTCTTTAGCTTCATTGCTGATAACAAGCTTCTCACCGGCGCCGGATTTGTCCAGTTTCTTACATGCATACAACGGAAGTCTTGCTCCTACAAACACAGGAAAAATAAATCAACATCAAAAAAGATGAATCAAAGAGGTTATTAAAATTTATAAGCTAACAAAGCATACCGTTAATGCAACAAGCGCCGAGACAGTTCCGTCCACAGCCAACGGATTCATCAGCTACTTCATCTTTCTGATAATTCGATACAACAGTTGGAACCCTCTTGATTTTCAACATTCTTCAAATTACGAAACAAAAAAAAAACCAAAAAAAAAACACACAAGAGAACCCTAAAAACTAAAAAAAGGAAAAGAAAAGGTGATTGACGATGGAACCGCCTCCGGCAAGAAAAAGGAGATCAGAAGGGCTGCCGCCTTCAGACGGCAGAGCTCCACGTCCTCCGTGCGGCAAAGGATTAGTTTCGATTAAACAACCCTTATGTCGAACAATATGGACATGAAAGCTAACACCTCGTCTTATCCCGTGTATAGCCGTGATGCCGATCACCTTTTTCCCCTATTCTGTTAAATCGGACGCCGGAGAAGATGACTGTATATAAGAATACGACACTCAAACCAGCAGAATCAACAGAATATTAAGGAGATATTCTCCTTTCTGATTGTGGATTCTGAGATTTCTAAAAAAAATTAGGTAATTTTGTTGATACTGTGTTTAGGAGATTGAATTGAGGCTTTAAATAGATAGGAGATGAGTGAACCGTAGCATACCAACGACAGAAGATAAATATATTTATTTTATTTTATTTTTTTATGTGGTTGTGATTCGGACGTTAAATTTCTATAAGATCTTTGATATTTCCTCCCTCGACTTTTCTTTTTTTTTTTTAATTATTTTGTCTAATTAAATTCTAATTTTCAACTATAAGGTTCAGAAATAATCGGATATAACAAGTGACAAATATTTGAATCAAAATCTACTATATACACGAAATATATTTCATTTTATTTATTGAGAAATTAGTTTTGAATAAAAGTTATATACTTTTATATGGTTAAATCTGGATGTAGGATCTAGATATGGTTTTTATATGGGGTATAATCTTATATAATTGAAGGAATTTTGTTCATTTTTATACGCAACAAAAATATTATAGTAGTTAAAATGGTTGTTTTGGATTAAAAATAATTGAAATGAATTTAGTTTTAATGAGTTTTGAAATCATTTTGCTGAATTAATTTTTTTTTGTTATTAAATTATGTGAAATCTGATATAACATTATGAGATTTTGGTTTTTGTATTTAATATATTCTATTTTAATTTCTTATAATACCATTATTGTGAGATAAAATTACATTATTTATTTAATTAAATATAAACATCAATTTTTATTAAAATCATATTTTTAATTTAATGTTAGGGTTGGGTTTAGTTTATTATTATTTGGGTTAAGTATTTAATGGTTGAGTTTAATATTTATTGTTTGGATTTTGTATAATTTTTAAAAAATATAATATAATTTTTAAATTCAATTGAATTATTAAATGATAATTTTATCTTAAATTCATTTTAGTGGTATACGTAAATTAAAGTTAATTGGATGATATTTTTGATAATTAAACTTCTAAATATATGTTCTAATAATATTTGTAGCCTTTCAATACAATGAGGCACATGAGTCATCTCCTAGAGGCCTAGATACGCATGTCATAATGAGTTGAGAATAAATCGGAGGCAAAGAAAGAGAGATTCTTAGACTTGTATAAATTGTGACTTGTGAGCTTGAGCATAATTTGTAAAAAATCAAGAAATATTTTCTAGCAAAAGTTGAAGGCGTAATACCTGTTAAATCTATTTATTATATGGCTTATATGTGTTTCTCTGCATGTACAGACGAGTCAATTGATTTATTTTGAACCGGTTGCGAATTACAAATCCATTATAAAGAACCGACGTGTTCTGCATGTGGATAAGATAATTAAGAGGTGGCAATCAAATTCATTCATGCGGCATATATCTTTTTATGTTGTCATCTCATACGTCACAACTCGTATGTAAGTTATATATTTTATTGTTATTTTATGGTGTTTTTATAGATACATTAAAAGTTTATATGGTCATATTTTTTCATGGGATAGTGTGTGGTCGTAGCAACAACTACGAGGGTCAATAGTTACGAGGATCCTCGTTCACTCCGTCGATACTTTCCGAAGCTAAAGTGGGAATGGTTTTAGACCATAACTTTTTGGATGTTTCGTTTTTTTTTATTACAAATGAACAAACAAAAAACAAAGTGAAGATTCGGAATCTAAACAAAGGATATAGTCCTTGAACCACATGCTTGTGTATAGTGGTCCATTATTTGTTTGGTAATCTCTTCACTTGTACGCCTGCCTTCCCTTACCATTTGTTTCATTTATCCTCTTCTTTAAGGCCTCTATATTTAATTCGAATTCTATTGCATTAAAAATACGTTTATGGGCAGTGGTGGACCTGGTGGTCAGAGTAAGTTACAAACAATACAGTCAAAATATATGAACTAATGAATTTAAAATTATAGCAAGTGTATTTATTGAATCATCAATGTGGGTTGACCAAGTGGACGAAACACAAAAACCTTCCAACAAATCATGTTCGTGTCTGTAACTGTAAAGTGGCGTAAACATCAATTTCAAGCATGCAAATATATACTATCCAAATTTTTACTATCGTTTTTTTTTCCTGTAAATTATTGGCCAATCAGCAACGAGAAACCCCTAAAAATGGCTAATTTAAGGAAAAACCAATGATAGAGAAGAGAGCCATGAAAAGGTAACACAAGTCCCAGACTCTTAACACAATATTTATCAGTAAAGAATAAATATATTTCTGATCATTGACGAAATAATATTATACATAACCTTACAAGAAGAGGTGTATGAGCAAATAGTAGCTAAGTTGCTTTTTTGGGGTACTCTCTTGGTCCGAAAATAGTGGAACCAACCCTCACATTGGTGCTTCCCATCTCAATCTGCAGGTCAATAAGTTCAAATAAACATGGTCAAAGATCATCATCTTCCACACAAGGAGTTCCTATGAAGAAAATTAGAACACATTCAAATGTGTATGGCTGAGGGCAAACATGGTTGCATTTCGGGTATTGTAAGAGATAGATAAAAGATATTACCGCTAGCTCAAAATCACCGGACATCCCCATGGACAGTTCAAACTGATCCTCAGCCATTCCAAGTGCCTTGCATACATCAGCTCTACAGTTTGAAAGTGTCTGTCCCAGAAATGGAGGAAAGAATAAACCTTGGTAAGCATAATTTGTAGGTCAAAAAATCCAAGAAGAAACAAGTATCAGATCGAGTAGATTCAGTAATATACCTTGAAGTTCTCTGGAGTAGACGTGTAATCAGGCATTCCAATAGTCATTAGTCCGGAGAATACCAGATTTGGACACTGTAGTTTCACATATCTTGCTAGTTCTATAACATTTGAAGGTTCAATTCCAGATTTAGCTGCATCAATTTCAGGAACAAACAGTTAGCCAATGAAGGAAGCTGGATAATAAAAATCAATTAACACAACGGTTGTAATGTACTCACAAACTTCTCCACTTGTGTTCACTTGAACCAAAACCTTCAATGGATGTCTTCCAAGATTTGAAACAGCTCTATCTAGATGATTTGCTAACTGCGAAATCGATCACCAGAAATAATATTAAACTAAAATCTCTTAGGCCATTGAAATGAGTTAAACGCCACAAAACTGTGACCTGTCACTGATTTGTCACCATTCTAATCAAGAACTGAAATCTATGCAAAAGAATTGAAATCACAAATCATCTACTACATATCCAAGTTCTTTGGTAATACTTGAATAACCAATCCCATATGAGTGAAGTTTATATTTACCTTTTCTCCATCTACACCATGAACCATTGCCAAGTTTGGGACCCCAGCTGCAAACATTGGGATTAAAAAAGACTTAAAACTTTCACTTAACCAGTAAATCAATAGACACTTGGATATTCAATATTGAAGATATGAGATTAAAGTCACACACTCAATAGCATTTTAGCTTTGTTGCTCTGTAAATGCCCTACAAAATGCCACTCTATATCATCAGGAAGCTGTATATTATCAAAATCGAAATAGAAGCTCGTTAGCATCAAACCAACAAAAACTATCACAAGATGTTACTCCTAAATCTAGAATACACATAGTATAATTCCAAAGAGGATAATTTCAAATTTTGAACTGTAACATTTGAAACGCGATAATTCAATAGATTCTATTTTAATCAATTAGTGAAATAAGACGAGATTCAATAACACTTAAGAACCTGTGGAACTTTATCGATGAATTCTTGAACGTAATTTTCGCCGAAACAACGGTGACCTGCGTCGTAGATTTGGCGAATAAGTGAGACGGGTTTAGTCTTAGAGACTGCAACCACCCTTACCCGCTCAGGATCTCTTCCTACAAGCTCCGCTGCCTTACGAGCTCTCTGAATCACAGACCGGAGCGCATTTGCGGCAGTAGCCTCCACCGCAGGAGCTGCCATCGCCAATCACTAGAGATGATGTCGGGTCGCAATTTTCCCACGTAATTAATTTTTGGTTTTGTTTTTGGATGTTGTTTGTTTATACACGGTCCACACGTTAAATAATCATTTTGATTAGTAGTATTATTTAATTTTATAAATTGTTAAAAAAAATAATCATTAAACCTTAAGGCAAAATAAGAATTTGCATAATATAATTATATTAGTATTAGTATTATAATTATAATACATACACAAAACTCCTGACCAATTTCAAGAGATTATTGAAAAGAATATGTTTCTCGGCTTATATTAATATACTCGTTCAAAACGTAATGGGATTCAAAATCCAGCGCCCTTTAATTACATTAATTGGACATAGTGTTATAATTTTTCAATAGTTAGTTTTTTTCGTGTATATATATGGTACGTCTTTCGTATGATGGACCGATCATTCACGCGTAGTTACAGAGACCGTAGACGCAGTACTCGCCTAGCTCACACCTATGGTTACACATCCCACAATGGCGTTTGTCATAAGACAAGTTCACGCATTGGCCACGACAACATGCCTGTGAGAATTTGCATTTGTTCTTACATGCGCCACAGTTATTGTTGTCATTTGCCACGTCTATGCACTTATTGTTGCAGCATGTCATAGTCGAGTTGCTTCCTCCGCCTCCATTGACGCTACATATCTTAGGGTCTTTGTTGCAATGGTCAGCTGCATTATGGTTCGGCACACCAACTTCTTTTTGAGCCAAGAACCGACTCGGTCTTATTGTAGGTGCGTCTAGTGCACCAAAGCTCGTGTGCTCCAAGGTGGTGGTAGTGGTTCTGGTTGTGATAACTGCGACTGTGATGAAGGTTGTTATTGCGATGGTCACGAGTAACTTCACAAGGGCCATGTTCTCTTGAGCTTTAGGATTGTGTATGTGGGAGATATAGAGAACGAGAGAGGGAAAGGATTGAGATTGGTGAGGAACAAGAAGAGAGTGTACTTCAGGATTTATAGTTGTCGTCGTGTATAGTTGACGCAAATAAGTTTTTGTTTTAGGATTAAAAACTGAAGAAGAATTTTATTTAAAAAAAAACTATGTGCATGTACAATGTACATAATTCGTGAATCCATTGCCCCCATTGGCCGAGCTGACTCGTGAGGCAATTCAGGCGAGTTGAACGGAGAAGCAAAGGCATCCACTTTTTATTTTTATTACTCTTATAATTGGTTCTTTATTAAAAACTTAAATTATATAAAAAATACGAATAGAGATATTATATTATTATTCGTTAATTATATGCATGCAATATTACGTTAATTAGTGTAGAAGAGGAAGCTAACATACGCTCTTGTTGACACGACATTGTTGTTAGCTTTTCAATCAATTTCATCATTCACGTTTTTGTATTTTGCCCATTTATTTCAAATAGGTCGTGTGCAAAAAAAGAATAAACTTCCACTTTTTTTGTATTTTAAAAAAACTTATAAAAATTGTACTATATAACTTTAAGAAATGGAAAACAATTATATTATATATAGTATCTTATTCGGCTGGTTTAAAAAGAATTATATTTTCTAACATATAATACTTAAATATTATTAGTTTCTTAAATTTAAACATAGTTATTAGTTATTACATGTAATGAACATTTTAAATATTAAATATAAGTTGATATTCTATTTAAAAAATTTTCGATATAATCACAGATTTAAACAATATATAAGAGTGTGACCAGAGGCAATGAAGTCAAATGGTCAACTCTTTTCTCTCATTTGTTACACATTTTAAGTAACAAAAGTCAACATCGTTCTTCTATTGGATGTATTTTGACCTCTACTTATTAATACCGTAATTATAAGCAATTGCAACTTTTTCCTAGACGGATACAAAGTATGTTAAATAAACATTCTTAACTTCTATATATTATTTCCGAAATGTTAAAAAAATAAACCTTTAAGTTAATACTTATTTACTGATTTTGCCATTGGATATAATTATATATAATAATTAATCACTTAATTTTACCTAATTTTTCTCTAACAATAAACATAACAATATTAAATAAATATTACCTAATTTTTTCTTATATTTATTAAAATATCCTAACAAAAAAATATTCTCCTCAAATTTAGCTAATTGTTATCTTATATTTATTAAATATGTTATGAAATAAATATTAAATTTAGATAATAACCTCCAAGTTATTAATAACCTATGACCTACACATTTATTATATTTATTTAAATATCAGATAATAATCAATTTTGTCTCAAATTTAGCTAAATTTTTTTAATATTTATTTTCCCCTAAAATTATTCCCTAAAATCAGGTCATAACAATAATTTTTTTCCTAAATTTTTATTAAATTTATTTAAATATCCGATCATACTAAATTTTGCCTAACATTTAGCAAATTATTCCCAAACAACCGACATCAATATCATCATTAACCTTAATTATTCTTAAATTTTAATTCATAACAATATATTTCCTCTTAAAATTTAGCTAAATTTTAGGATATTTAAATAATAACTAGCATAAGATTCGACTAATATTCAACAAAC
>KE159337.1:72785-118043 GCA_000411055.1 Leavenworthia alabamica
TTGAGTTCGGTGCGCTGCTTGGTAGGGGGCTCATCGATGGGGAGCCGGTTGTTGAAGGATGGATTTTCTCGGGAGGTTTGTTGCAGGTCAGCCTATGGCTTGTTCTGGCTCAAAAATCGAAATCAGACACTTCGTTTGATGAGTTTGGAGCAGTTGTAGTGCAGCGAAGTAATCCACCTTGTGTCTGCCGGCCATGTAGATTGAATTCTTTGTCTCCGGTAGCCGCCGGGGTCAGATCTCTTTCTTAGATCTAGGGTGAACTCAATATTTCTCTTTTGTAACTGTGGATTTAGGTTGTTTTGGATCCTAACCCATTTGGGTTGGACCTCTTTAAAAAAAAAAAAATCAATATATAAAATATATTAAGATAAATGTATTACAAACAAAAAAAAGTTGACAGGAGAAAACAGACGGAAGAGTTATGGTTGGCAAGATACACACAATAACATTATTCAACCTTCTATTTTGTCTGTGCTCGTCTTCATGCCTTCCATTAGATGGCTGGAGTGGCTTGTATTTATATATTATATTTATATATTATATTTGACAGTAAGCACTTATCCATTCCAATATTTAAACTGGTAGATATTTGTTTCATTGTTGTTGTTGATGTGTGTTATATACTTATATTATAATTGTATTTTTTGTTTTCTCATATTATATTATTAATTGTATTCTAGCAATCTTTTTTCCTGTTATCATTTTAGAAGGCAGAGTATCTAAAATATGTTCAAATGAAGCCCAGGCCCATTATTTCTGTTAAGCTATTAAGTAAAGTAAATAAGTCCAAGTACAAGCCCATTTAATATATAACAGTAAACGACGTCGTTAGTTGAGTGAGTTGGTATTTTTTGACAACTGACGACGACGACCTTTTGAGTTGGCAATCGAAGCAGCTTGTTTTGCAGTGACTGAGTTGCTATCATATCGATGGAGGCTATGACGGCGCCATTTACGTCAAATGTCTCTTCGAGACAAAACCTTTTTTCTTCTGTTGATTCGATTCGCGCTTCTTCCCCAACTTCGTTGTTGCTTTCACGGAAGAATATTAGCAATGTTAATCTCAAATTCAAATCTCTGAGAAGCTTCTCTGTTCGAGCATCTTCTACTTCAGATTCTGGTATTTTTCTATTGTTTTGTTTCTGTTATGCTAAATTCAATTATTATTTACTTATATTTTAAATATGGCTCTGTGGTAAGTAGTTGTGACTTTGCTTGACTACGGAGCTGGAAACGTTCGGAGCATCCGGAACGCTCTTCGTCATCTTGGATTCAGTATTAAAGATGTAGGTTTTTTTATTTTAAGTTTATCTCTATTTTTTTAATTCCTGGGAAATGTAATTATCTCTTTCAAGTCCGTTATGTAATTGGAGAACTTGAAATGTTAGGTTCAAACACCAGGAGACATTCTGAATGCTGATCGACTCATTTTTCCCGGCGTTGGAGCTTTTGCCCCGGCCATGGATGTACTTAACAAAACCGGGTACGTAATTACTAAGTTCTGTGGATTCATTACCCTTTTGATTGACTATACATCATTTAGCATGAAGTTGCTTTCTTGTTACTGTCTAAGGTCAGAGAGGTCTTCCAATGTAGCAAATTTGGAACCATTTCTTGTGTTTAAATCATAAAGTGCTTCTTCATAAAAAAACTTAAAAGTGATCATGTCTTATTTAATTCTTCATATACAACTATTTGTTCTTTGATGTTTGCAGGATGGCAGAAGCATTGTGCACATATATTGAGAATGACCGTCCTTTTCTAGGCATATGTCTTGGGCTACAACTACTTTTCGAGTCTAGTGAAGAGAATGGCCCAGGTTTCGCTCTCTTGCCCCTCTTCATATTATGTTTTATAGAATCTTTGCTTCAATACTCTCGACACAATGTACATTATGATCTCATGTATTTTCATGGTGTATATTCTACTTATGCAATTGTATATTTGTCAGTTAAAGGTCTTGGTGTGATTCCTGGAATAGTTGGACGCTTTAATCCTTCATCTGGTATAAGAGTACCCCACATTGGCTGGAATGCTTTGCAAGTGGGCAAAGATTCTGAAATTTTGGATGATGTTGGAAATCGTCATGTATATTTTGTCCATTCGTATAGGGCCATTCCGGTATGGATCTAAATAATCTCTTCTTTTCTGTCGTTGTTCGTTATTGTGCTTTTTTTTTTCTCTTATTCTTCGTGCATTTGATAAATATAGTTCTGTAATTTTGTAGTCAAATGAAAATAAGGATTGGATTTCGTCTACTTGCAATTATGGTGAATCTTTTATATCTTCCATAAGAAGGGGAAATGTGCATGCAGTCCAATTCCATCCGGAGAAGAGTGGTGGTATGATTTAGTTAGTCTAGTAATTCTTTTGTTGATATTTTTGTCTCCTATTCAGAGTATTTTCTTTCATAATTTGTGATATAATAATTCTTAATCTGGATATATATTTCAGAGGTGGGGCTTTCTGTTTTAAGAAGGTTCTTGCATCCAAATTTACCCGCGACACAGGTAGCCTTTTCTCTAGCCTAGCATGTAAAATGTAAGCTTCCTGAATTTTTGGTATCTAATGGAAACCACATTTCACTTAAAGACAGAAGCCAATGGAAGGGAAGGCTTTAAAACTTGCAAAGAGGGTAATAAGTTTGTTCTGCTATGGAACTCTACCTCCTCCAAAATATTGTTGTCTTTGATCTTAGATACTCTGGTAGGCAATTTTTGTAATTTTTTTTACTTCAGGTGATTGCTTGTCTTGATGTGAGGAGTAATGATAAAGGAGATCTTGTAGTGACTAAAGGGGACCAATATGATGTGAGAGAGCAATCTAACGAAAACGAGGTCAGTTGAAAATTGTTACTTCATGGTCATTATCATTGTTGGTATTTGGATGTTTTCATGATTTTTCCATGTCTTTCCTGAGAGGTGTTTGGTTTAACTAATTAGAATCGTCTGAAACAATGCTCTTGATTTATTTTTGTTGTTGTGCAGGTTAGAAATCTTGGTAAACCTGTTGATTTGGCTAGGCAGTATTACAAAGATGGTGCAGATGAGGTATGCTTTTACTGTATATGTTTCCGTTGCCATGTTAATGGTTCCAAGAAATCTTTATTTAGATTTGATTTGGCACTTAACCATGCTGATTGTGGGTATTCAGATTAGCTTCTTAAACATAACTGGATTCCGAGATTTTCCTTTAGGGGATTTGCCGATGATACAGGTGCAAAAATTTGCCAAGATTTTGTTAACTTTCTCATAAGAATCTAAGTTTTAATTCCGTACCTTCCCTGTAATTTCTGATTTAAATTACTATCCATGCATTATAGGTGTTGAGGTACACATCAGAGAATGTCTTTGTACCACTAACTGTTGGAGGTGGGATTAGAGATTTTACAGATGCTAGTGGCAGGTACATGTTAAAAGTTTTCCTTTACAGCTTGTTTCTGTGAACATGTCTGTGTGGGAATTATGGTTTTTTTTTTTCAGGAAGGCATTCTGATTTATTCTCTACAATAATTTAATTAAGTTACTTTGTCCCAGGTACTATTCTAGCTTGGATGTTGCTGCTGAGTATTTCAGATCCGGTGCTGATAAGATTTCCATAGGAAGTGATGCCGTTTATGCTGCAGAAGAGTTTATGAAATCAGGGGTCAGCTTGTACTTGCATGTCTAATTTATCCGAGTTGTTGTTCATGCTAGCATTTAAAACTGGACGGATCTTTAAATCCCCTTTTCCTGCTTTCTTGTAGGTGAAGACAGGAAAAAGTAGTTTAGAACAGATATCAAGAGTATATGGAAATCAGGTAATATTGTCCAGCACAATTGGCCTTCTTTTTATTTAAACTTAAGTTTGCATAACATTTGCTTTAGACAAGGATATTAATATCTTAGTTACAGATGGAGGAGTAAACAGTGAATATATATTCTGACTCTGTTTAGATAGTTGTTTCTTAAACTCTCTAGTTTATGTTTGAAATCCGAAGCTGCTTTTCACTTAATTGATAGACTGTTTCTCTTCACAGGCAGTAGTTGTAAGTATTGATCCTCGTAGAGTTTATGTGAACCATCCTGATGATGTGCCATACAAAGTCATCAGAGTAACTAACCCAGGTATGCTGGTGTGTACTCACCTCTCCTATATTTTTTCATCTTTAAACGAATATTATGGAGGTTTGCTACATATCATGGATTAAATGGATAGGTTTGACTATATGAACGCGCTCTCATGCATATGAAGTCCAAGGCAAAATGTTTTGTATTGCAACATTAACCGAAACTCTAATTCCGACAATCTTATTTTAGCTTTACATTAAATAAGGTTTCTCTAAATTTGTGTACTAATGTAATAACTTGGATTTAATCTTCCTGGTGTTAGGTCCAAATGGGGAAGAATATGCATGGTATCAGTGCACGGTAAAATTCCAGCAACTCTTTGCAGTTTATAATTGATTCGTCTCATCCCTTTAACTATTGGTTTCTCAAATAAAAGGTAAGTGGAGGACGAGAAGGTCGGCCTATTGGAGCGTTTGAGCTTGCTAAAGCTGTTGAAGAATTAGGTGCTGGTGAAATACTATTGAACTGCATAGATTGTGATGGTACATTGAAAAAATCCTTCAAATCTTTTAATTGGTTTCATATCTGAAAATTTGGAGCACCATTAAGTTTCTCGCCTTGTGATACCTTCCTTCTCTGCGAGTGTCAGGTCAAGGGAAAGGATTCGACATAGACTTAGTAAAGCTCATCTCTGATTCTGTTGGCATACCAGTGATTGCAAGCAGTGGAGCAGGCACTCCCCAGCACTTTTCCGAGGTTTTTGAGAAGACAAACACATCTGCTGCGCTTGCTGCTGGCATTTTCCACCGGAAAGAGGTAACATTTTTCTATTATCTTTAAAACTTTTAAGTGAAATCTTAACCCTTGTTTGATAACTGTTCGAATTACATTTTTGTATGAAGGTACCAATCCAATCTGTGAAAGAGCACTTACTAGAGGACGGCATAGAAGTTAGGATCTGAGAATTTCTGGTCTTGCGGATCACCAATTTGGTTCAAGTGTAACCACAAGTCATATCACGTTCAAGAAGAAGATCAATTATTTATATTCAATAAGGTATTATACCATCGAATCTCTGACAGATAATTCATTTCTTTTTGTGGAGACCATGGTAATTCCTTGGCAAGAAAGTAGATGAATTTATGTTTTATCCATTTGACAGTAACCTAAGAGACAAGTTTTCAGAAGTTTATATTTACTTTTCAATTTTTTTTTCTCATAAAATGGAGATAATTTTATCAAACTGCGTAACAAGTAAGAAATCACTGTGTACAGTCCTCTTAACCAAAATTTGTTCCTTCTATGCTTTTTGAGTTTCTTCTCATATGGTTTAATCTTTATTCGATAGTTTTGTGTTCTTAGTACACACGTAAGTATAGCCCCATTGGTCCATTGCTTCAGCATAGTCATGGCAAAAGACAAAAATGAAGTAAGAGAAACAAAATCTGTAAAGAGATGAAGAAAAGCTCAAAACTTGGAAGGTTTAAGCACAATGGCAGAGAAAACGCCTCAATGTAATAACTCTGAAGGTGTACACATGGAATCAGCATTTTCTAAGTGCAAAGAACTCCAAACCTTCAGAGAATTTAAAATATCATACAGACATAAGAAAGGAGGGCAAAAAGCACCCTTCTCATCTTACTTCCAAAGATACATACATACATATATAGAGAGAGTGTAGAGCAGTTTCGAAAGGTGTTTCTATACTACTAAGTGTCGAGTGGATTTATCTCTGTACTCTTCTTCCTCAATCTGTTTCTTTTGTACTTTTGTTCAGAAAGATGCAGCCATGAGAGCGTTTGGGCCTTCTCCACACCTCCGATGAACATCCTTCATCCGATCCGCTGATCTACAAATCCCACTGCAACTCCAATCGAACGAGGCAACACAGGTATTGCCCGCCTGAGCTTTCCACTCACAATCTGTGGTTTGTAAATGGTCAACATTGGAAATGACCAAACGTCCATACTTTGAAATAGACAAAGGAGCTTGAAATATTTTACCTGTTGTACCACAACATAGCCTACGGTCATCTACATGCTCCACATCCAATCCAAGAAACCAAGATCCTAAAGAGACATCTTCATTCACGTACTTGTGAAGTACGTTTCTGTATACACAATTTGTCATTTATCATGCGATCAACATATGAGTGTTAAGCATAAAGCAGATTAGTGTTTGGATTTGTTAAAGCTGAAAGAACTCACTGGTTTATCGATATGTAAGATGCCAATTCCCTGGAAATTGCGTAGAGCTGACCCGTGGCATGGCGGAAGTATTTGTTACCCTCTTCTCCAAATTTCCAGTACTCAGGTTCATGATATCTCACTCCTCTAACAATGTAAATTTCAGAGAGAAATAAAAATAAGAAAACTTAAGAAATGAGAAGTAGTCTCTTGAAGGTGAATAAGCTTACTTCTGAGCAAGAACAGGTCCAGATTTCATGCAACCAATGTAGACTCGGGGCTTCATCCGGTATCTTACTAATTCTGCTCCGAGTGTGGCTGCAGAAATATCCATAACAGAAGTGAGCACAAGCACAAACTTGATATGACAAGAACTATAACAATTGAATTAAGGTAAGAGTGTTTATTTTCACCTATATTTACATGCACATCATCATCGACTTTCACATAGAAGTCTGCATCCCACTTTGCAAAAGCAGTGGTAAAGTAAGCTTTAGTCTTTGCTGACAACTCGAGATAGCCTTCAACGTGATCCTACTCAAACAAACTTAAGAATTTAAGAAGAGAAAGCAACGAATAGAAAATTCAAGAGAACCATGACCAGCAAAAGTCTTACCAGCCTTAAGAAGTCTCCATGTTTTCTTTCTTCAGCTTGAATCGCTCTATCAAGAATCCCACCCGGAGTTGAACTGCCCACAGAAAACACTCAGTCAGGGGGAAAATAATACTACATATACATGAATCGACCTTGCGGATAACGACTTTGTGTTACTCTAAGGTACAAGTTTTACCTATGGCCTATTACAAACCGCATCACAATCCCTTTCTCTTCCTCAAGCTTCTTTCTCTCCCCACCTAAAGAAGACTCAAGATTAGTCGCAAACAATTTACTTACGGCTAAAACTGTTACTTAGATCAACAACATACCGGGAGGCATCCACGTAGCACGAACTGAATCTCTGCGCTTTCTGCTGCTAAACGCAGTATTGACCCCAACAACCATCAGATACTTTCTCTTGGTGACAGTTTCAGGGATCTTAAAATCATCAGAAACGGGTGAACCATTCATTATCGATTCTTGTGCAGCTCTTGCAGCTGCCAGCTCTGTTTCAAGATTTGAAATTGTTTTGTCGAGCGTTCTGCATAACACCATTCAAGCCAAAAACCAAAAAGTTTAAATCTGAAACCGATATTAAAACAAAAAAAACAAGAACAACTCAAGTTCAATATAATATACTTTTTCACTTACTGAATTGCATCTGGACTCTTATAAACTTCTCCAAGTCTGTCTTTTGATTCACTCTTCAAACCCTTATGACAACACATGAAGAAAGTCTATGAACAACTCGGAATCAAGAATCTATCTAAGCTCACTATCAGATTCACCTAAAATTAGAATTCTTACTTTTGATGAATCACAATCGTCAGACACTAATCTGAGCCGTTCATCTGACGCTTCCCTCGAAACAACATTAGCTTCAGGCTCTGGCCACATTCTATTAAAATACACAATGCAGTAAAATTATTGAATTTGTTTCTTCTCCATAAACTACAAATTGCATATGAATCATTTTGTCTATAAATGCTGAGATCTCATCTCAGGCAGGCTATGTACCTAAAAAGTCTTAACTATACAAGTTTACCAATAAAGAACACAGATAACGAAACTAAAACTTAAACAAAGACTTTAATTGGATTTACAAATCAGGGTGTTTCAATATAAGAAGAAACTGTGAAGTTAATACAGAGCAGTTTGTGTTTTGATTACCTGTCGGAGAAGAGAATTCCCGCGCAGAAGAAACCGATACAGAGAAATAAAGTCCATTTCTTTGAGACAATACTACTCTTCGAAGCCGACAGCTCTAGTCCTCCTCTATGATGCTGCTTCAGTGACATTTTTGTGTGTGTTTCTATAAGAATCTGTCAACCACTAGTCTCAATGAGCTGGTTAACATAAGTCAACCCCTAAATAAACCTCTTATTTTCAGATCCAACAGAAATCGAGTTCTCTTTCTCGGAAATGGAAATATAAACAGAGAAAGTTTAGATTGGTATGATCTCGATTGATTCTATAAAAAGACGAATGTATGAGAGAATACGACAAGGAGAAGCCCGTCGCTTTGTTTTGTGAAATTTGAAGCTGAATCGAAGAATCTTATTAGTGCTGATTTTGTATTATTTACTTTATTAGTTAACTTTCACTTTACAGTAAGTAATCATTAATAATATGAAGGAGATTAGATTAGGAAAGAGACTAATTAAAAAATTGAAGCTACCGACATGACCACTGAACCTAATTAATATTCACTAACGGGCCTAGCCAAAAACTCTGAACAACAAACAAACTAGATTAAGATGTAATTAGATTCTTTTAACTTTACAAAAAAAAAACATGAACGATAATGGAATATATTCGATTGGAGAGTTTAACTTTAAAACAATTTTTATTCACATATTCCTAAACTGTCAAAAATGGCGACAAAAGGTGACCCACGTGCGCAGCACATGATCCTTAATCAAGGATCTCTTACAAGTTACACAACTCATCTCTTTAAAAATATATATTCTCAGAATACTTTGTTTTTTTTGGTGCAAGGGAATCATTTGTTTTCGTTGTCATCGACGGTTTGAATCGTGTAATTCAATAAATCTTAAGCTCATAGAATCTTTAGTTGAAAGTCTTATTTTATATTTAACTTTGCTTAAATTCTTTTTAGTCATCCATTTCAACAATAATATATAGTAAGACTACGTAATATAAACCATTGACCAGTCAGGGACATTCACAGGAGCTGAGTATTATTGTCTCATAGGTGCCGTTCCTTGTATGCTATGTCTCTCAGGGATCATTCTAGGTTCGCTTGGAAGTAAAGTCTGGGCTGAGAAAGAAGGTTTATTGGTATGGTTACTAATCATGACCAATGACTGATATCGATCAAGAACAAGTGAACAACCCACGCATCATCTTCTTGAAACTCTCCATCTCTCAAAGATCTCCTTACCTCTCATGTGTCAAGTTGATGTGCTTCTCCATTTATACTTACTTAGCTTCTTATATAAACATAACAGACCAACAAATAAGGGTGTCTTTAATTAGACACAACCAAAACAATGCGAGAATCATTGACGTACCTTTTGTTTGACTAATTAAAGGATTTAGAGAGTAATGATATAATGAGGTTTTATAGATTGTTCTTATTTTGTCTTTATAGATATGATATATGATCCAAAAGTGATGGGTACGTATGCATTAATATACGTCTGGACAGTATCATCATCAATATTTTTGGTGCGTTCTGTGATCATTATAAAGAGTTTAACGGTCAAACAAGTTCACTAAGAGCATATCCATCCAAGATGAGTTTCTTACTATTAAACAATTATAAAGTGCATTCATATATGTGTAGTAAGAAACTAATTTTAAAAATCGTTTTTTAGTAGAGAACTTTTAAAATCTGATAAGAAACTTTTTATCTCGGTTAACGTACATTTATTATAAAATAAAACTAAGAAACTTTTGTTGGTTTGTTAACGATGGAGGTGCTCTAACACTAAAAAGTCTATGTTTCCCAATTTAACTTTTAGTTTATTCATCACTGAAACTAAATTAATCATGATTTTAATTTATTCTACAAGTTTATATTATATTTGGGTACAACATGATTATTTATCAATATACCACTTTTTATTGTTAGATTAGCCAAAAAATTGATTTGGATTTTGTTCGGTAACCAGTTATCCTGGGAACTTAAACCGGTTTTCCCATCCCTTGTTCATTAAATCAGAATTTAAACCGAGACCATCTGATTAATCGGGTCGGATCTTCGAATAGCCGTAGCCTGGTTGGATCATTTCTCTCAACCCCAATCAGATTCGATCGGGGAACAATTCAGGTCGAATCATAAAAAGTAAGAAGAAGCCGGCGGCAGAAGGTATGTCGAGGCTGTGGGCGAGATTTTCCGGAATGTTCAAAAGCAAGAGTTTCATCGGAGTAGACCAGACTGGTAACAAATACTTCTCCAGAATGGAGGAGATTGACGGATTTGGCGAGTATTGTTCTTCCAACCTCTTACCTTCAATTCCTTTTTATTTTTGTTATATAAAAACTTTACGAATTACTCAATTAAGGCATTCAAATTCAGTGGTCTTTTGGCTTATTGCTGTATTCTTAGGAACTCTATTGATCAGAGATGTTGAAAAAGAACTGTGTTTCTCTTTTTAAAATGAAACGATTTATCTAACGTCTGATATTATGTAATGAGCACTGATGATAATGCATTTGATGCCCAGTTGAACCTGTTTGTATGCTCAAACAATTCATAAGACTTTTGTGGAATCCATTTGTGCTGAAGCAACATGTTCTAATGTGCTTCTTTCTACTTTCCAGTGAAGGAGAAAAGATGGGTTGTCTTCAGAAGAGAGGAGGATCCAACCTCTATCCCTGGTAAATGAACTCTTCTTTAAAACCTTTTAAAATAATTTCATTACATATGATCATTTATTCATTTGCTTGCCTCAAAGATTTTTAAACTGAATTCCTTGTTAAATCAAAGTGGCCATGTCAGTTTTTGAGACATTACCTGATCCACAATATATGTGGCGTACATCGGTCAATCTAGTTACCATTTTGTTTTTACCAATGTTGTAGTTGAATGGATATGCTGGCTTAATGGTCAACGAAAAAGGGCTCCTACTCCAGATGTAAGATAAACCCGTCTTTAACAATAATTGTATTGTGGCCAGCATAGTGTTCTTTTCATGGAGGTGTTGGTTCCATATATATTGGCTATTGGGTATTTGATGTTGGTATTTCGTACTGGTCCAGGAAATGGCTCAACTTGAAGCAAGGCGTGAGCGTGTGAAGCTTAATGTTGCTCGTAGGTGTTCTAGATTATTATTACATTTTTCATTTCTTATCTATCCTATTAAGCTGTCTCTAGATTCTTTTTTCCCTGGCCTTATTGATCCTTGCTGCAAAGTGCTTATGAGTCTGAGGACTGATTTTTGGAGTCTAGAACTAGGAGTCCTGAATGAACAAAAATTTGATGTTGTTTTTGCGTCTCAGTGTATTTGCAAGTTTAGAAATTCTTACATTTTTGTCCATTTAATATCTCGCATCAAGTTCTATGCATAAAATTTATCATTTTTCTTTTGCCTTCAATTCCTTGTCAAGTTCTCAAGAAAGAAGAGGAGGAGAAGAAAGCCAGAGAAGGCACTGGACGCAAAATTATGACCTTGGGTAATTTACATTTTAGTGCCCACAAATTTGTACCATTTAATTTTCATTAGATAAATGGTAACTTCATGTTCAATTTCTTTGTGTAAAGGTAAAGGTGAGGGTCCAGATTTGACAAGCTTTGTTCGCCAATTTCCACCAGAGTCTGAAGGTATTACATTTTTTTTCTCTGTATTAAATAGATTAGGAGAACTCACCATAGAGTGCTGAGGACAAACTTCTTATGATTTGTCGATTTATACTCTTCCTTTTTTCTGAAATCTTTCTTGGAAAGTGTCATTTTTTTCATAAAAATGCTTCTACGTGAATTCGTTGATTCTTGTTTAGCTTCAATGTATGTAACTATTGAACAAAGGAGTGTAGTGGTTTTGTAAAATTGAATCAGAAACATCTTTCGAATAGCCTTGTGAAGTTGTACTAAAATGTTCCGTGTATGCCTATTATTATGATTGTGGTTGCGTAGAAGGACAAAAACCATTGTTCACATTTCACCATTATATTTCATTTATGTCATTAGCGTTCTACCATAGACTCGTGGTAGTTGACTGACAGTTTAATTTTCTTTTCTTTTTTTGTCAATGCTTTAAGGTGATAAACCTGAGGAAGGTAGTGAAGAAGTAAATGAATCAAGGTGAATCATCACGCTTAATAATATCTCTACACCAATCATACCTTATGTTAAATCTTCTTACATTCTATGTTTGCTGGATGCAAACCCAGCATCTGTCTCACACAAGACCATAATATGACCAAATGCTCTCACATTGCTTTTATTAGGGTCAAGGAACATGAACCCGAGATAGTTACTGAAGAACCACCCGAAATAAAGTAAGTCGAGCTAGTTTTACCTTTTGATCTTAAACTAGACATTTAGAATCTCGGATATGAATCATTCTTGTTACAAACCACTTCTAATGGTGATGATAATGCAGGACAACGGAGCCATCAGGGTCTGGATCAACATTTAGACCCGGGACATGGCAGCCACCATCCTAAAGACATATCTCATGACGCAGATAACAAGTCCAACATAAGTTTCCGTCCAATGATTTGTTTGTTGTAGTCTATAGAAACCGATTGGTTAAGGTCTTAAAGATGAACCAAAGACCAAATAGCATTTTGGGAACCTAAAGTTGTAGCCTTTGACGTTGTTATTGAGGACTTAAAAAAGTCAAAATGAGAAGCCATCTTCTGATGAATTAATTGTTTTCTTTTGGTAGCTTTCGTCTCTTGGCAGTTGCTTAAGTCCATTCGTGAGGTTTTTTAATGTCCATTTGCACAGATAGAAAACCAATAGAATATAGAGAAATCGATTGGTCTGGGTCTTACATATGAACCAAAGACTAGAGAGCTTTTAAAGTTATGGTCTTCCACGTAGTCATTGAGGACTTATAAGAGTCAAATGAGAGAAGCCATCTTCTGATGAATTAATTGTTTTTTCTTTTGATGGCTCTCCCCTCTTGGCATTGTGCTTGAGAAGTGCCTTGTCCTTCATATTTAAAGAAGTGCACACCCAGCCACGTCTCTCTTCCTTGACTTCTACTTGGTTTTAAAATATTTATTTTCCGATACTGAATAATATTTTGTTTTGTATGTCATAGGAATATTTGATAGAAGAAAACACGTTGTGATAGTAGTATAATTAATTTTACTATTCATAGGAAAAATCCTACTTGGCTTGTGCCAGATACGATCCAATCAAAACGTGCTATTAAAACCAAAATAAGTGTATAATCTGTGCTCTGTGGAATATTACATTTTTAATGGAAAAGTAATTATTCTTATCTTTAGACGAAAAGCCAATTATTCGAATGTTCTCACGTTGGTCTCTCTTAGCTATAAGGTTTTATAATATGCAAAAAAAATAAAATATTTTTGAATACATCAGAAACAAAATACAGTAATATTCATTGGAATTGTCAACGGTGAACGAGGAATCATAGCCGTCCGTTGTCGCATCCCGAGTTCATCCAACGGTTAATGAAACACCCTGACGTGGCGTTACTGTTGTATATAAGTGAGTGTTGTGTTCTGTAATATTCCAAACTACCTCTCTCTCGCTCGTTCCTTGCACGAATCACGATCATCTCACAATAAAACATCCCATTTTATTGGATTGTCATTTTGATCCTTCCAAGTTTCTCCAGTCTCTTCAACAGTATTGATTTGCCGATATGTATCGACGCGCCACTTCCGGCGTGCGTTCTGCGGCGTCCACTTCTTTATCAAAGCTTTCTTCTTCCCTCACCAGAGTCTCCTCTACTGAAACAGCTTCTGTCTCAGCTCCATCGTCAACATCGCTTCTCAATCAAACGAAGAGCTTCTCGTCAGCTCTCCGCTCGTATCGAGTGTGCTCTGCTTCCACGAGGTGGAGCCATGGTGGGAATTGGCGGTCGCCTACTAGCCTTCGTGCTCAAACTAGGATCTCCGCTCCAGTTATGGAAACATTTGAGCGTAAATACGCAACCATTGGTATGTATACTTTATTTACCTTCTTTAATCTATAATGGCTTAGTTGCTATTAACTTGTATTACAAGAATCCATTGCTTAGATCGATTTTGTTTTGATATGAAAACTATAGCTTCTGAACATGCCTATAAGGATATTTTGACAAGTCTTCCTAAACCTGGTGGTGGAGAGTATGGAAAATACTATTCATTACCAGCTTTAAACGATCCAAGAGTTGGTAATGCTTCCTTCACCCTCTTATCTCTTTTGCTATAATGGATTACTTACTAGTGAAGGTAATCACTTTTTTTTCATGACATTGTAGTTAAACTGCCATATTCTATAAGGATACTTTTGGAATCAGCAATTCGTAATTGTGATAACTATCAAGTCACAAAAGAAGACGTTGAGAAAATCCTTGACTGGGAGAATTCATCTTCTAAGCAAGTTGAAATATCCTTTAAGCCAGCCCGTGTTCTTTTACAGGTCTCTAGCATAGTTTTGCTTCTTCTTATATTATAAACGCCACTGTACAGCTTGCTCTTCCAGTCAACTTTAACATACTTTTGTTTTTCTTTCACAGGACTTTACTGGAGTACCAGCTATAGTTGATCTTGCTTCTATGAGGGATGCAGTGAAGAATCTTGGTAGTGATCCAAACAAGATTAACCCTTTGGTTAGTGAACTGTCTTGTTGTTTTGTTGTTGTAATATGTTTTAATCTTGAAGTTCTCATATTTTCTTGTTTTATATCTAGGTTCCTGTTGATCTTGTTGTTGATCACTCGGTCCAAGTTGACTTTGCAAAGTCAGATGACGCTGCACAGAAAAACATGGAGCTTGAATTCAAGAGGAACAGAGAAAGATTTGCCTTCCTTAAGTGGGGTTCAAAGGCCTTCCAAAACATGTTGGTCGTTCCTCCTGGCTCTGGGATTGTTCATCAGGTACAAGATGATACTATTATTCTAATGTAGAAAAGTATAAAATGTGATGACAGTAAATTCTGTTTTCATTGTGTTGTTAGAGTATAAGCCTGCTTAATCAGTCTCATAATGCTATATAATGGTTTTCTTATGATAGATTGTTAATACTTGAAACTGTTAGGTCAACTTGGAATACCTTGGACGTGTTGTTTTCAACTCGGATGGATTCCTCTACCCTGATAGCGTTGTTGGAACAGACTCCCACACAACCATGATTGATGGATTAGGAGTCGCTGGGTGGGGTGTTGGAGGAATTGAGGCAGAGGCTGCAATGCTTGGTCAGGTGAGCTCATTTCCTCTGTACACCTTCAATGTTTGGTTTATGTTGTCTTATGTACTGATATGGTACTTCAAAAACTTGTCAGCCTATGAGCATGGTATTACCTGGAGTGGTTGGATTTAAGTTAGATGGAAGTTTGAAGGAAGGGGTTACTGCTACTGATTTAGTTCTCACTGTGACCCAAATATTAAGAAAGCATGGTGTTGTCGGCAAGTTTGTTGAGTTTTATGGTAAGAAACATGGTTGTGTGTGACTTTAACTTTCTGTGTGGACAACTAGTTGGTTAGTATACATAACTTATCGTTTTATTTTGGTCTGAAGGTGAGGGGATGAGTGAACTTTCACTTGCTGATAGAGCCACAATTGCAAATATGTCTCCTGAGTATGGAGCAACAATGGGTTTCTTCCCAGTGGACCATGTTACATTGGAGTATCTCAAGTTGACAGGAAGAAGCGATGAAACTGTGAATTCTCACTCACTTTCTCTAGTTCTTTCTGTTTCCTCTGGTTTCTGACACTTAACTTGATTGAAAAATTGGTGTTTATTTAGGTGTCAATGATAGAATCATACTTGCGCGCAAACAATATGTTTGTTGACTACAACGAGGTATGAACATCCTTCAATTAGTTTACTGTATTTTCTTTATTTCGATAAGACTATCAACTTCAAATATATGTACATTATTGTAGCCCCAGCAAGAAAGATCATATACATCTTACTTGCAATTGGACTTGGAGCATGTTGAACCATGTATTTCTGGTCCTAAAAGGTATACTTCTTTCTGATAAATTATAAAGTTCTCACCATTGTTCTTACCTTCCAAAGGTTTGTTTCAACAGGCCTCATGACCGAGTGGGTCTGAAAGATATGAAAGCTGACTGGCATGCTTGCCTTGACAATCCTGTTGGATTCAAGGTGAGATGCTAGTTGTGATTACAAAAAGAATCATTAAACGCTTAATGACATTAATTTCTTTTGTTTGGATGATCTATAAGACTGCTTCTTGTCTTCAAAGGGTTTTGCAGTGCCTAAAGATAAACAAGAAGAAGTTATCAAGTTCTCATACGAAGGACAACCTGCTGAGCTCAAGCATGGAAGTGTTGTTATTGCGGCAATTACGAGTTGTACAAACACATCAAACCCTAGTGTCATGATCGGTGCTGCACTCCTTGCCAAAAAAGCTTTTGATCTTGGCCTGGAGGTGAGCTTTCTACCTTTTCTCTTGGCCATTAGATCACTACTGGGTTATGAATTCTGTTTTGACTTTTGTTGACGTCATGATTCAGGTAAAACCATGGGTTAAGACAAGTCTTGCTCCAGGGTCAAGAGTTGTCGAGAAATATTTGGATCGAAGGTGTGTGTTGGAGTCAATTCTATTTCCATCTGAATAACTTATTTGGTCACATAACATCAATACTGAACATTTTACCTTCTCTGCAGTGGACTCCGAGAGTACTTGAACAAGCTAGGATTCCAAATTGTTGGCTACGGCTGCACAACATGCATTGGGAATTCTGGCGACCTTGAGCCATCAGTTGCAGCTGCCATAGAAGGATCTGGTAAGAACATATTGTTTTGATTCCCTCTTGGCATCTCATTGAGCCATTTTCATTTTCAGTTCACCTGGAATCCTAGTCAGATTATGCTTCCTTTGTGTCACAGATATCATTCCTGCTGCTGTGCTGTCTGGTAATCGAAACTTTGAAGGCCGTGTTCATCCACAAACAAGAGCTAACTATCTTGCTTCACCACCATTAGTTGTTGCTTATGCCCTTGCTGGAACGGTTTGTACTTTTCATCTTTCAGTTTGAGATTGATATGTCTGTGTTTGTATCCTTTGGATATCCTTAGATGGGTGGCATAGCTTTACATCATTAGCAAGATAGAGTTAGTATATATCTGCTAAGTAGTCTAACCAATCTTGATTCCTGAGTTTGTTTTTATGTATTGATCTCTTATGATTACAGGTTGACATTGATTTTGAGAGCGAGCCTATAGGCACCGGGATAGATGGGAAAAGTGTGTACCTGAGAGACATATGGCCAAGCAATGAGGAAATTGCTCAGGTACATCGATCACATTCTTAGAGAATAAGTTCTTCACCTTTTAATTTTCTTTGCTAACATTCCTCATACTCTTGCATAGGTTGTTCAATATAGCGTGCTACCAAGCATGTTCAAGAGCTCATACGAGGCAATAACAGAGGGAAATCCCTTGTGGGATGAACTCTCTGCACCGAGTTCAACGTTATACTCTTGGGATCTGAATTCCACATACATTCATGAACCTCCTTATTTCAAGAATATGACTGCAAATCCACCCGGTCCTCGTGAAGTGAAGGATGCTTACTGCTTATTGAACTTTGGAGATAGCGTAACAACAGACCACATCTCTCCAGCAGGAAACATTCAAAAAACTAGTCCTGCTGCAAAGTTTCTAGTGGAGCGTGGTGTGGATAAAGATAACTTCAATTCATATGGAAGTCGAAGGGGAAATGATGAGGTTATGGCTCGTGGTACATTTGCAAACATCCGTATTGTCAACAAGATATTGAAAGGAGAAGTTGGCCCCAAGACTATTCACGTTCCAACTGGAGAGAAGCTTAGCGTTTTCGATGCAGCAAGTGTAAGTTGAATGGTCACACAGCTTCAACTATATCCTTCATTAAGTCCCTGACTCAAATATCATATACTTTCAGAAATACAAGACTGCTGGACAGGATACGATCATCCTGGCTGGTGCTGAATATGGAAGTGGTAGCTCTCGGGATTGGGCTGCAAAGGGTCCCTTGCTTTTGGTGAGTTCACATTATTTATACACAGGTTGTTATCAGAGTTTGGTTATGTCCTGTATCGTAACTGAGTTATGCAAAAACTAGGGAGTTAAAGCTGTAATTGCCAAGAGCTTTGAGAGAATCCACCGCAGCAATTTGGCTGGTATGGGAATCATTCCTTTGTGTTTCAAGGCTGGAGAAGACGCAGACACCCTTGGACTCACTGGTCATGAACGCTACACAGTCCACCTTCCCACCAAAGTCAATGACATTAAACCAGGTCAAGACGTCACTGTAACCACTGACACTGGCAAATCGTTTGTCTGCACCCTGCGGTTTGATACAGAGGTAAACTGATTATATAGCAAACAAATTCTCTATAATCAAAACTTCAATTGATCTGAGACTTGGTTGTGGGAATGTGCGCAGGTGGAGCTAGCATACTATGATCACGGTGGTATTCTACCATACGTCATCCGGAGTCTGGCCAACAAGTGATCGATCTCAAGTGTTTCTCACCTTTTCTTTTCTTCTTCAATTAAGATCAAAATAAAGCAAGTTTTGTGAGCAGCATTAATCTTTCTGATTGTACTGAACTTTTTTTTGGCATGAGTTGTTATAAGAGAATGCAAAACGATTCAATCTATATATACCACTGCTTTAATTGTTGCACCAACTGAAAGATCTGGAAACAATATTTAATAGTTACAAACATTAATCTGTAAGCATCCATTAACACGACCACAGAGGCACACATGCTTAGAAAGTCCACTCATCTTCCTTCTATATTTTCTTTGATATCTATGGATGAAGAGAATTCACCATATTGCTAACTCTTGTGCAAAGATCTAGAGGCCTTCGATGCCAAAACTATTGCTTTGGCTTTGTCACTTGACATTATCCAGTCCCTCTCAGCACGACGCTGATGTTGCCTTGCATTCTTTGCCCGCTTAGGGGCCAATCTTGCATCTCTCTCTGCATAAGCTAGTCTGAACTTCTCTGCTATTGACAGTTCATTGGATAACAGGAAAATTGTGGACTTCTGCACACCTCCATTAACAACCCACGTCTTAGGATCAATATCTTTGACAAATGGTTCGTCCAATGTAACACCTGGTAGCGCTTCTTGAGGAATCTCGTCTCTTCTATACGCAACAATTGATTGCTTGGGATTTACCACTATTCTTGGACACTCCAAGGACAGCATTGTCAATGAATCCTTATCAATCCGTGGCTGCAGAAAAAGAAAATTATAAATTTATAATCTTCAAAGAGAAATACCAGAATTGACCAAGACCAGAAAGTAGATTCTTCAAATTAACGGGTAGCTCATTAGTCAAAAGGACAATACATACCCAAACAAGCCAACGCAGTGATTGGCCACCATGACCAAACTCTTTAGTTTCTAGTTCTTCCCATGTTTCTCCTTCGACATTACTCAAGTTTGGCTTAAATATACTCAAAGATCTGCGTATAGTGGACTCACTACTCGGGCATCCTCTGCAATATTAATATTTGTCTCATTTGCTTTTTATATGAAATTTCTTATCCCTAGTCAAAACCTACACATTATGGGTTTCAGTTTTAAGTCATTTTACCCAGACAATCACTAGATTCATGAATAAACAGATAAGCAATTCCCAAAAACATATGAAAGGCTAGTTGCTGCACTTAGCTAGAGGAGAAAAATTTACCCGCATCTAAGAGTCTCCAATGATCGGCAGTGCTGTACAAGCTCTGAGACGCCCATGGATGTGATTTTGTTGCACCGACTGTATAACAAAATAATGCAACAATATAACACTGGAGGGCAAACAAACACAACTTATCTACATATAGAAGATCCTAACTAAAGAACCATAAAGACGAGAACTACCAAACTAAGTACCTATTTCAGCCTGCAAAAATCTAACAAGACCAAGCCCAATCAGACATAAGTGGTGGTAGCTTAGGTTCTTCCCATCCCAAAGGAAACATGTTGTACAGAAACTCGATCAACAGGTATCAGAGCTTACTTAAACAAAACATGCTTTCTATATTACGTCAGTACTAGCAATTAAAGTAACACATAAGCACATAGATCAGGACCCCAGCTCATAGGCAAACTTGATTATTAGTAAGAAACTGTAATACCTAATGTCCACAGCACAGAGAGATTTGCAAATTTCGGCCACTTTAGCTAAGCCAGAATTTGAAACATCAGAACCGCTAACATCTAAAATTTTCCAAGAACTGTCAGCCAAAGAGATAATCACATCATCATCGAAAAGCTTTCTTCTTCTAGCAATGGCTGCAATCGACAACTGTTGGAGGTGAATATGCATTGGATTAGCAAAGACATAGTACTAAACACACAAAACGAAGAGCATTGCCAATGCAGCTTGAATAAAGAAAACACATTGAGACTAAAGATAACCTTGATTTCAGCAGGAAGTATAACAGAGATATCAGACAAAGAAGGAATCATTTCCTCCAAATGGTTCCCAATAACACCAAGACAAAGGCTTGAAAGAGATGGAGGTTTTGATCTCAATGCAGAAAATCCTGTTGAGTTGAAGCAAAACAGTAAAAGCATGTTAGAATTCAAATCCTAAACATCAACAGCAGCTATGCCTACCCCCAAAATCTTATAACCTAATTTAATCCAGCTCGAGGAAAAAAAAAGATCAATAAGTGGACTTGAGAAAGCTTAGCTTTTAATAAAGAAACGAAACTCTTCAAGCTAATTCGAATCAAACTACCAATAGATAAACCATGGGAAGCGAAACTTACGTGAGGAAGATCGATAAGCTAAAAATATCTCATCCCTAGGACTAAGGTTCGTATTCAAATTCAGATTTTTCAAGGATACTGGTAACTTCTCTTCAGGATTGCGTTTTTCCATCAAAATTCACCACGAATTTTTGTTTTGATCGTCGGAATATCAGAATTCACGCCGGATTATTATTTATTATAAGAACGTTTTGGTCAGGTCAATTGGCTAAACGCCTAAACCCGAAGAAAAAAGCAAACTTTATTTGATAAAATAAAAAATAAAAATTTACGCGGACCTCTGACTTTTATATCATTTAATTTTGTATTTTTTGTTTTTGTTTTTCGTCGGCGGTGTAAAACTCGGTGTAAATAGTCAATACAAAAGACAGAGCATAACTGAAGCCAAAACAGAATCTAAAATTATTAGCAAAAAATAAAAGTTGGTAACATATTATTGCATTTATTTTTGGTAAGACATTCTAGTTTGTAAAAGAGTTATATGACTAGCCCGGCTCTGTGTGAGATCGTCAAGATGAGTTCTATCAAAAATTTCCAAAGAATTATATTGTTTTTACCATTTCAAATCGACAAACCAATGGGAAAAAATATCCGATATAATAATTGCCAAAACAAAAAAAAGGGAAAACAAAAACTATGAATCAACCTGGAAATCTCTTTTTTTTATAATCCTTATTAGGTTGGTGAGGTAAAAATAAAGGTATGAAACTAAAAAACAATGAGATTTTTTTCTTATGGGAACTTTGTGTAGAAACCATTAGGAACTGTAACCGTCATTGGCTGATTCGTGGGAAAAGGAGGCTGCATAACCGGAAATTGGGTAGGAAAACCGTAAGGTTGCATTCCATTAGCTGGGAATGGTTGCGAAACGCACAGCTGCACCGGCTGGCCACCTGCAAGCACATCTGCATCACATAATAGTTTATTCTAGTTATGACCAACCTTTTCGTTTGGTCCAAAAAGGCAAAAACATGGTTGGATCTTTACGTTATTTATTTAGTTAGAGAGACTCAAGTTTTATTTACCTTGATGCTTCAGGTATTGGACAGTTTGTGCTGTTGGTAAAGGACGCGAGATCATAGGTGTGAGAGGCTGTGTTCCTTGAACCAAATCCTTAAAAAATAACAGGATTACTATAAATGAAGATAAAGACATGAATAAGGAGTTTTCGACCGATGAATGCATAATACTAATTCCTCTTTAACTCAGCAATACAAGACATACGCTTGTTTAACATGAAAGTGATAGGATTTATTAACGTAACATGGTTAAAGGTTCACCAAATTGCTTATATTTTAATATATAAACAATTAATCAAGAATGCTATCATATGTACCAAGTTCTAACCTGTGGGACATATACAAGCTGCGCTGATCTCGCGACCATCACCTGGAGTACAGTAGAAAAGTTGTTAGAAACAACTAGACTAATAAGTTTACTACAGAGCAATTATTCTTATAAGCATGCATTTAACAGAAGTGAGTTTTGGGAATCTCTATGATGTATAACCTGAGGATTTGGATTTAAAAGCATTGGTGCAGCTTGAACAGTATGGTACTGAGGCGTGAGTCTCTGTGGCTGTGCCCTGTTAAGAGTAGGCCCAATCATCTGCACAAAAATGGGTTGCAAATGGAAGAAGTATGATTCATAAATGGCAAAAGAGGTTTGACCAAAAAAAAAAAATGGCAAAAGAGAAAAAGAGTAAAGAAAAGAGTTTTAACATTACAAACTTAGTCATATCATTTCTAAGTGATCTTAATCTGGTCTTTAATGCATACATTTGTTCAACCATGCAGGTGTTTAGTGGTTAGAGAAGCAGTCTATTCTCAATTTACTAGTTGATAAAAAGCCCCTTGACAAAACATGCCAGTAGAGATTAAGAGAGGCAGGAACAACACTGAAAAGATATACTTACGTGTTGAGGAAAGTGAAATCCACCGAAAGCATTTCCAGCATTCAAACTACCATATGGTACAAACTTGGAAAGTGGTGATGCTTGGGGCATATAAGGGTTGCTTCCAACTTCTGGGTAAATAGCTTCAGGAACTGGTAGCATGTGAGTGTTGCTTGGTATATAAGACATATTTCCAACATCAGGCATAACAGCAGGAGATGGTGAAAGTCTTTTTGTATAAGATGGAGAAAAAATCTTTGCCTCTGGATTCAGTTTGGACTCCTGTATGTGGTAAATTTTTTAAGAACATAAATTTGGTAATCGGGGCAGATAAAGTAAAATGAACCTCACAATAATTTGACAACGTACAAGCGCGACATCAATGACCACCCTATTCTGAATGTGTTCTAACTTCTCAGAGAGAACTAAGGAATGGATAACAAAATAGACCAACCAATCTATCTAACATAACTGTACTTAAGAATTACCTTAGCCTTATTGACAGCCTGGATAGGTACAGATGCATTTGAAGATGCCACTAAACCCTGACACAGTTCTGGGGTGTCATCAACAATTGTACTTTGTGACGACGAATTGTCAGTTGAAGAGGGCCTTTCAGCAGCATCATGATAACCATTACTAAAAGGTTCCAGCACCAACTTCTCTTCTTCTATTGGTTTAACTCGTTCAGACAAGCTATCCACTGGATGGACAGTCGTTTCAAATGAATGGAAGTTGAGTAGAAGCATGTCAGTAAACATTTCACTGTCAGAAAGAAGCATAAACAAGTATATACTGTAGCTATAGCCTATAACAAAGATAAAAAAGTCAGGGAATATGAACTCACAGCTAGAACTTGAGCTTTGGATATCAATCTGCAATAGGAAACTAATAAATTAGCAGCTGCTATGTAATAACCGAATCAAATAAATTAACTATCTTTGTGCAAGACTAACATTATCCTCCTGATGAACGTCAGGAATTTGTTCAGTACGTTTCAAAATTGGGGCTCCTACCTGCCTGCCAACAAAAGAATACAAGAATAAGTGAAAGGACTCGTAGCCAGATTATTCATCCATAACCCTTCACATTAGTTTCAGTTTAAAGATGAAACTAAAGCAAGTAAATATTTCACCTTCCATGATTAGAACCCTTTTCTTCAACACAAAACTTAGTGGATATATGAGCAGAACATAAACGAGGCCCAGAAGGTAAAGTTTCTGTGGCTGATCCGACATATTCACCCTCATTATTGCCTGTAACATTTGATGGAAGCGAAACTCCCTATAAAACATATAAATTATGTCACAGAGATTTGTCATAAATGAAGCTCTAAGAAAAGAAAGTAAACCAAAAAGGCACCTCAGCAATAATTTGAACAATATCTGAAGACAGAATAACAAGTGTCTCAACCACAGTCCCACTTGCTACATTCGCTTTACTTGTCCCCTTCTTTGTAATTCTTGCATTCTTCAATACAATGCCTAGACAGAACAACCATATTGTTCACATTAAGAAATAGATAGACACACATATGTCCTTGTTATTGTTTAAGCCATAGATCTCACTCGGTGTCACCTTCTACTTGCAATTTGGAATTCACAACAACAACTACTAGGTTATAAAATTGACAAACAAATTAACATAATTTTCGATTTGATACCAGAAGATCCCATTCAGATCTCTAAGACTACAACATTATGTAAAAAACAATCTCGAAAATTGCATATGGATCAAACATTTCAAAATCAATAGAAACAAATTGGAAAATATACCAAAGCCGGTGTCGACAGAAGCGGTGTAGAATACACCAGAAAAGACGGAACCATCCTTGAGATGAACATGAACTCGCAATCCGATTATGCACATAGTTGCTATTAACACCGATTCGTTCACTGATGATGAAGAGTTGTTGTTGTCTTCCACTTTCTTCGCGTATCCCATTTTTTTTTTTTGACCTTGAAAAAAATTCCTAAGTTTGATTTTCTCTGAGAAAATTTCAAATCTCTACAAGTTTCTATGAATTAGGGAGCTTATTTATATAAATATCATCGTATAATAAAAATAAAAATAAAAATAAAAATAGAAGGTGAAGAAACAGAATGACGAGATCTGTTCCTTTTTTTCTTCTCCAAAAGCTTAATGGATCCCTTTTTAGTAAAATCAGCCCGGCCCATTTAAAATTTAACATGTAAAATCGGCTCGGCCCATTTAAAATTTAACATGTAAAATCGGCCCAGCCCACTTAGAGTTAATTAGCAATTGCAATTAATCTAATTATGCAGATAAAAACGCACTTATTAAGAACTCGACCAGTTATAAATAAAAATTGCTTTTAGAATTTAGAACATTGAGGCCAGGCCTATTTAAGAGACGGTTTATAGTTTTTTTTTTTTTTTNTCGAGATTTAAGCTCGTCGCCGTTACTAAGTTAGAACCCTAAAACCCTACGACGAGAAAAAGCTCTCTGACTAAATAGACTTGTAGTGTTATTTTATTGGCAGAATCGATATTGGAAGAGAAAAGGTACGATAAGAGCTTGAATTGTGAAAACTCGATTTAGCAATGTCTGTTTTGATTCCCCCAACGTTAAAAAAATATCCCTTCGATTGTTCTCCGTTTAAATAACTGTTAATTTCTGGAATATTTGAATCAGTTATTATCTTTTTGAGCTAATAACTAAATTTAATTATTCATGAGCAGTTTGTTTCTTTTCTTTCTATTGTACTGTAAAGTTTTAGTGTTTGGGTAGTTTTGATTCTTCTCTTGGATAGTGTGGGCTTGGTGGATGATTAGGTTACTCTCTGCTTGATATAATTGTTTTGCTATTTCAGTAACGGTGGAGGACGGTGGGAATAGAGATCTTGAGATGGAAGATATCCCAGTTATGGCTTTCAAACCATCCCATGAAGCTAAACTTAGAGAATTGCTACATAAGATTTGCTTACATGAGATAAAGTTATGCTCTGATGCTTCTAAAGAATTTGTTAAGTTACTAAAGGGAGAAACTGGCGGCGATTTGTTGCGTCTTTATTACCACAACTCACCCAACTTTGATGAGCTTCTCAAGGCATGGAAGCTTCGACATGAAAAACAAGGACTGTCCTATATATTCTCGCTTATCCAGACGATTCTGAGTCATCCAGAGGGAAAAGGTACATCAACTGATATTGGAAGAGCTATTGACCGGTTTGGTAGGATTCTTATTGACGAAAAACTGGATGATATTTATAAAGCATTGAACAGCAAAGAGGGAAAACAACAGAATGCTGCACTTTCACTGTTGGCTTCGATAGTTAGACGTGGTCCAGGCATGGCATCACATATTGCTAAGCAATTTGATTTTAAGGGTTTTGCAAAACTGGGGGAGTATAAAACGCGAGGGGCTGACAAGGTTAGGAAATACTCAACAAGGCGGGCTTTTGTTTGGTTTGCAATATCATTCCTTGACGTCGGGAAGCCTCTATTTTTAAGGTCTATTTTACAGCAGAAGGAAATGTATTCTAACGTCCTACGAGGCCTTGAGAAAGACGATGAAGACACTGTGGCTTTTGTCTTGTCTACGTTGAAGGATAAGATCCTTGTTGAAGAATCATTGATTCTCCCTGGTCTAAGGAGTGTTCTTTTTGGACCTGCTACACTAGAGCAGCTAGTAATCATTTCAGCAAGAGAGGATGGTGGGAATTTGAATGAGTTGGCCCATGATGTTCTTGTTAAAGTTTGTACAGAACCCTCTAATGGATTAATGCCAGATGAAAAGAGGAACTTGAGAGGAAATTTAAACAGACTACTAATGCTCATGAAGATGTTGAATGCAGCAGAAATTGGTTATCATAGGGATTTGCTACTAGCCATGGTTAGGGCTAGACCTTCTTTAGCTTCAGCTCTCTTGGACGAGTTTCCATACAATGTGGAAGATTTTGCATCTCCATCCTGGTTAGTCTTCTTTAGAGTACATAAGTGCATCTATCTTTATTTAGCTGCGTGTACCATCAGATATTTGCTGTTCTATCATTTTTCTGCATTATAACCTCAGTCATTGCAGGTTTTCGTCTATTTCCTTGGCAGCAAATTTGGTTTCGTCAGTCAGAATATCATGTTCTTTTAACTTTCTCAATCCAGATCTACGCGCTACACCTCCTGGTGATTTGGATTTTCAGAATATCAAGAAATGCATATGCCCTCGACCATTTAGCCGATCTCTGATCACTAAAGGGATGCTTCATTCTGATATTCTTGTAAAACATGGGACCTTGAGACTTCTCTTGGAGACACTGAGGCTGTTGGATTCTCTTGTTATTGCTTGGGACCTTTTTTCATCTCATAGCTGTTTTGTCGAGCAAATTCATGTTTCTCTTGAGCGGGACCTCATGGGTGAGGTGAGAAGCTTTTTTCCAGATTTCCAAGTGTTGTTGACTGTACTGAAGTCTCTGAAGCAGAATTTGAAGAGAAAAGCAGTGTTGGATAGTGGATTAGAAGATAGAAAAAAACGCTTTAAGCGATCTGAGAAGGATGTTCTGGAAGAAGAGTCTGGTGATATCGTCATTGGTGGGGTAGGTTCTGATAAAGATATCTATTTGGCAGAGGATAATGTGGTTAATCAGATGACAGATCAGGAAGATGCTGAAAAAGAATATCTTGGGATTGTTTCAGAAATTTGGGCTACAGAGCTTTGTTCCAAACCTATTGATTCGGTAGAAGAAGCTGATATATTCTTTCACATAAAGCTTCTGGATGCCCTCAAGAATTATGTGGTACGTTTATTTTCACTGTTTATGTTAGCTATAAAAGAAAAAGCAGAACCCGTTACAAAATTGTTTTACTATAGCTAATGATATTTAACAGGATGTCTTATTTTTTGCACTGTCTTTTAAATCCGCTGTGTCAAATATTATTTTTGAAGTTCTTGCAAGCGTAGTAACTAGTAATATCGATTGAAGTTTGATCTTTGAATTGTAGTTGTTTGTCCAGTTTACAGCTAGAGACTGGAAACGACTTGTTTTGCTTCAATAGTTCTGGTCAAATATAGTTGAATATAGTTAATTTATTTTTGTATTGATGTCTATGCATCATTAGCTGCTTATGAGCATGTTTTTCATTTTTGCAGCGTGGTGTGCATAATGTGCTTGAAGGATCATTTGATGTCTTCATGAAAATTCTGAGCAGTTCTTCAGGTTTGCCTGTCGAATTGCAGACAGCACTTTTGTCTTTGCTAAATGAGTACATCAGCTGGACGCCAAAGTGTCAAAGTGACAGAGTTCCTACAAGAATTCCACCACATATGTACAAGAATTTGCATGTGTTCATGAATTTATTACTTTTTTCACCACACAAAGGGGTGAAGGATCTAGCGTACAATTTAGCACTGGCAGCTATGACCAGCACCGGTGCATTTGAAAAAAATCCAAGTGAAATTTCTGCATGGTTCTTGTTTCTACCAAGTTTTGGAAAAATTAAACTACCTCTTGAAGTTCAGGAGGCTGTACACAGCATGTCATCAACTATCATATCCTTTTTATGTCAAGAAGTTTCTACTGTTGGGAATAATTTATTCAAGCACTGGGACATTGTCAGAAGTAGAATATCCCATTTAAAAGGTACACGTTTTGTGCGCTCAAAATCAATGTTTGTTATAACTACTTTTTTTGCTCAGGTTTGGCGTCTGAGATGTATAATATGTTGCTGTGTTTATCTTATTTCTGTAACTATTTCAGTTTATATGTTGCATAATTATTGTCTGCGCAAAAATGATTATCTATTGGTTCTACAAGAATAATCCTTGTTATTTGTCCTCTGGACTTGTGATAAGCTTAGATTTATTTATTTACTAATGTATATTTTCTCGGTGTTGGTTGCAGGCGGCTCAATTTGTTTTAGCCCCCTAATTGTTTGTCTACTCCAGAAATGTGTGAGGCTCCTAAATTCTGAATCTGAAAAATCTTTAGCGGAGAAATCAGCAATATCTCTCTACGTCTGCAGCACAGTGAAATATCTTATGCAAACTCAGGTAAATATGTTTTGTAAACGCAAGTGAATGTTTTTATTCCAGTTTACACCGCTTAAGATACCAATAAATTTTCTATAAACTCAATACTGTAGGTAGATTCCAGATTACTCTCATGTTTGGTCCAGTCAGTTTTGTCTGAGGAAGTTGACAGATCTAAGGATTCTTTATGTGAATGGAGGCCATTGAGAATGTTGCTTCTTTTCTCACAATCATTGACAGACAAAAAGCCTTTCATCGTGCATTCCAGAAGGACAATGGGTCTACTTGCTCACAATTCTTTTGCAGAGACTCTTGATGAGATTAAAGGATGGGTGAGAAATATTTCTCCGGATGAAATTGCAGGAATTATTAAAGCGTTTTCTTCTGCATTGATATGTGCAACACCTGAATCGATTTTGAAGAATATTTCTTCTGTGATGGCTGTTTCTTGGGCTCTATATGGAACATCATTCTGGTTTTTACAGTCAATCGCTTTTCTAGAGGATGACTTCCTCGGAAACCTTTCATCTGACTTATTTGTACGAGTTTTAGAACTTAGTAGGTCAAGGAATCTCCGTGAAGAAACAGTAGATAGTGAGATTCATTTTGCTGACCACTCATCCATAGCTGAAGAAATCAAAACTAAGATGAACATTTGTGATATTGGATCTTATGCCTTCTCTATGTTCTTAGAGCAGGCTCCTTTTCCTGTATTACTTACCTCCTATATGAGCATGGATATATCTTGCTTACAAGAGTTTCCAAGAATATCAGAGCTACTGCTGCTAAAAGTCTCGCAGACTACAAGTGATAGTATTGACTTAAATATCCAATTAATACTGTTCTGGCTCTTTCAGATACGATCATCTTACAAGGTTCAACCAGCTCCAGTACTCTGCCAACTCTCTGATATCTGCTTACGTCTCATGAAGTACTTGTTCTCTCAAATATCAGAACCGGAGCTTGATTCTCGACCCTCTTCAAATAAGTTGCTTGCTTCTTTTGCAAAGTGCAAGCATCAAGTGGCCCAGACAGTTCTTTGTCACCCAGTTGTGATGGCACTGTTGGAGAGCCCCTTGGATTGTGGCACATTACCTCGAGTGCAGAATGTTGAGATTTATTCAGAAACGTCGCTGACAACGGGTAGGCTAGTTATTAGTGAAATAGATCAACACATCCTTGATCTATTGGCTTCTACTTGTGAGCACTTTTTGTTTGATGAGAGACACATTGTGTGGAAAGGGGACCTCAGGGCAAATAAGTCAATTATAGCATTTAAGAACTTTCTGGAGAGGCTTCTGTCGGTATTCAGAGACAAGTTTGAGCTTTGTGTTGGTTCTCAAACTTATGCTTCACTTCTCCAACCAGCACAAATAATCCATGCTTTGTTGAGATTTATATCACCTTTTAAACTTTTATATTTGGTCCGTTCCATGCTGAGTAAAATTGATGTGGAAGAAATGGCTAGCCCAAATTCGAGTATGATTATCAGTCTGGGATTGAATGTTGCTGGCGGAGCTTTTGAAATGCTTACATTGTACTCGCACCAACCGGCTGCTAAGAGAGGGGCATACGATTTATTGTGGGAGTTAGATGAAAAGAGTTATGACTGTATGCTCATTGAGGATGTCTATAACTTGGCATGCCGGTTTTCTACCTCTTTTGGTTTGGTTTCAGCAGATATTTGTTTGCTTAAAGTCGTGGGAAGCATTTTCAGGATGAAACATAATCAGCATTGTAGAGTTCACCCATTGACCGTGATAATTTCACAGATTGTTGGGAGAACTCCTAAAGACTTGATTATCCATTGCATTAACCAGGCAAGCATGACAAAAGCCAAGATATTGTTCTATCTTGTGGAGTCCAGTCCCTTGCATCTGTCAGTCTTTGGACACTTTTTCTTTAGTATGGTGTGGAAGCAACAGGATGACTCTGCACTTACAGATGATCAGTTTATCATGCTTCTTCCCGCGGTGCTATCATATCTGGCACCAGTGTTTGCAAAACTCGAGAAGCCGTGTAGTAGATATTTGGATATAACTTCAGTTTATTCAAATATACTAATAAATGGTTTTCTTGATTGGCCGAAGTTTTTGTCTGGGTGCATCTTTGAAGAAAAGTATGAAGAGATGCTTCTGTCTACGACTGGGGATATTGACACTATGTTTGATGCGAGTCTGCTAGGAAAGGCAGTACGTATGTTTCAGTATCACTTTGCCTCAACTGAAAGTCCAACTAAAACAGATGATCTCTTAAAGGTATTTAATTCCATGTTTATTCACAGTAGTGCTGGCAAGGAGATGTTGGATTACGAGATAAAGAAATTAGACTTTCAGTCAGTAGACCAAATGTTTAATGTTGCTCTCCGTGTGGTTGCAAATGTAACACTTTCAAGGATTTGTTTGTTTCCTGAGGATACCAGTATGTGTCATCTTAAACGTGAAGCAAGTAGTTGTGAAAAGGGATGTCCTCCAAAGATGGGATCCAATAGAGAGAATTTATCAAACCTGTTACTAAATGCTTTAGTTAATAGTTGGCAGTTTTTTGTCAAGAAATCTGATAGTTCTTTCAAAGGGAATTCCGAAGAAAAACAAGACAAATGCTGGTCCCTGTGCAAAAGCCTTGAAAACTTCATTTTGAGAAGTATTCTTCTGTTTTTGAAAAACATGTGTGAGGAAATTGTTCTCTTGGATTCCCTTCCCTTTCTGGAGAGACTGATGAAATCAGTTCTTCTGTATAGATTTGAGGACTCAGAGACATTAAAGATACTGAGAGAAATTTTCTCCTTATTGTCTAGAGGGAAGTGCTCGTATGCACCATATATCCAACTCTTAATATCTCACTCTCAGTTTACACTGACTATCAGTTCTCTGTCCATATCATCCTCACATATTGGTGACTTATCCATGCCTGTCTCCAGCTTCCTAAATCATCTCAGCATCTCAAGTCCGAATTCTGTCGGGGTTGGGAGTTGTTGTCTCGAAGCACCTGACTATGTGCAACAGTTAGAAATTGTCAAAATTGTCAGAGTGCTGCTCTCCAAATGTGGAAAAGATTCAGGCATCAATCTCAAAGAACTGCATTTTCTTCTTTTGTGTTCTTATGGTGCAACTATGAGCGAAATCGACTTGGAGATCTACAAGTTGATGAATGATATCAAGGTTATTGATGCTGAATACCCGTTGAATGTTTCTGAAACAGATTATTTGTGGGGTAAAGCTGCCTTGAAAATAAGAGAGGGACTGCGTTTCTCTCAGGATGCATCTGATATTGGTGAAGCTGATTTATTGGAAGATGTCCGCCAGAGTCTTTTCAAAGAGAATCTTTGTGTTGATACCAAAAGATGTGCTTTAACTGTTCTGTTTTTTCCTTATCAACGAACTTCAGAGGTATCGGAGAACTCTTACCTATCTGAAGATCCAATAAACGAGGTACCTGTCTTTAATTTTAATTTCAGTTAGAAGTTCTTGTATTTGCATTTTCAATTACTGATCAAATTAATTTCTCCTCCATCTGTAGAAATGCTCACCTATTATTGAGGATATTGAACGATATGATCCCGCGTTCATCTTGCCCTTCTCAACAAACTCATTGTCCATGGGATACATTGAACCTGTGGAATTCGCCAGCCTAGGCTTGCTTGCGGTTGCATTTGCGAGCATGTCTTCAGCAGATCTTGGGATGAGAAAATTGGGATATGAAACTCTTGGGATATTTCTGGAGGCCCTTGAGGTAATACCGTAATAGTTATTTTATGTTAACGCATCTGTATGCATATATCGTTCCTTTAGTAACTACTAGCTAGGAAAGCAGTTATAGAGATATTTGGCCCTACCGTATCTGCATAGTGGACCTGTAATTTGCAACTGCTAGCTAGGAAAGCTATTTTCTTAACTAAAACTTTTGTATGTAGAGTTGTAGGAAGAATAAGCATGTAACTGGGCTAAGGCTTCTGCTGATGTGTGTGCGAAATGGAGTTGAGGAAAAATGGCAACGAATCCCAACTGTTTCTGCTGTTTTTGCCGCTTGGGCATCTCTGATATTGTTGGATTCTTCTCACGAACATTATACTCCCATAAATAAACTTTTGAAGAGCTCATCTACACTGAAACTGAGGGTACTTATTCTCTGTGAACTGTACACTCTTGTCTTTATCCATTACACTTTGCCAGCATTAAAACTGTTTTGAGTTTTATCTTTGTTAGGGAATACCTTTGTTTCATGATTTTTTCTGGAGCAGCGCTGTTAACTATAGATCACAGAGATTTTGGGAACTACGCCTAGTGTATGTGGGTTTGAAATCAGATGATGATGCTCATATTTACATTAAAAACTCTGTCCTTGAGACAGTGATGAGTTTTTCCTCATCTCCTCTTGCTGATGATGAAACTAAAACACTAATCCTTCAGGTGATACTTTTTTTCCTTAATGTTTAGTTTTTACTTATATGCAGTTTCCTCTTCGATATCATTAGAAGGTTATTTCTCAGCATATATATGGTCTGCGTACTATGGGGTAACCTTTGAACTTTTAATCCAACGTGACAAAAACCGTCCTTCTTTCACTTTATAGGTCGTGAGGAAGTCAGTCAAATTCCATAAGATGGCCCGACATCTAGTTGAAAAATGTGGTCTGTTTTCGTGGTTGTCATCTTTTATCTCAATGTTTTCTACAATGTCCATTGGAGACAAAGATTTGCGCTTGGTAGTTATCTTGGAGGTGTGTACAGTCTTATCCATTAATGTTATTAATCAGCCATGGTCATTGGTCAAGCATGCACACTTTTTTTTAAATATAGATTTTATTTTTATAGAAAAATGGATACATCTATTGATAAGTACAAAACTAAATCAAATTCCTCAATCGTTAACCATTATTGTTTTCTGTTCTGCATCAAAGAGGCCTATAGAATAATGTATTCGTTAATATTGACTGGCTGTGGTATTGTTGTATCAGGTCTTAGCTGATGTTCTCGCTTCCAGAAACGCTACAGAGTGGTTGCAACGATTTTCCCTGGAAGGGTTAATGGAAATCTCATCGCGTTTATACAGACTTTTAAGTGGTGGATTGGTATCAGTACAAGAAAATGGAACTTCAGTTGATTTGATTTTGCAGATATTATCTACTACTCTTAAGATTTCACAGAAACGAAAAATGTACCAACCACATTTCACCATCACAATTGAGGGAGTATTCCAACTCTTTGAGGTTTTTGCTAATTCTGATTCTCCTCAAGTCGAAGCTATTGCAGAGCGAGGGCTTATTACTATATTAATGAACACCCCACCAGTTGACATAATATGCTTGGTAACTCTCTTTCTCTGACTACTGAGCGTCCCTCAAATTTTGTTTTGAAGAGCTTAAAGTTTTTGTATCATTTCAGGATGTGGATAAGCTGAGAAGGTTTCTTTTGTGGGGAACCTCCATAGCCTTAAAGAGTGACGTTAAGAAGAGATCTAAGGCAAGTGAGTCCTATCAGGATACTAAAATTCTCACTGAAGAACCACAAGAGGAGACTATGGTAGCAAAGTTTCTGAGATGGTTGTTGGCTTCAGTGATTCTTGGGAAGCTTTATTCTAAAGCTAATGATTCGGACCCGACAGTCTTAGGTAAAACAAAGCCAGAAACTTTGTTGACATTGTTAGAATACTTGAAGAAAAGGAATCATGAAAACAGTATGACAAAGTCGGAGCACATAGTAGGGGAAGTAATCGTACACCTCCAACATCTTCTGTGTACAAACTACAGGGTTTTTCTTCCCTCTGTTGTATTTGCACTTTCCCTCATGCTTCTTTGCAATAGCCTCGGGACTGGAGGTATGCTGCTTTTCACCTGACTTACATAACTCTTGTTCTCCAGATTGCTTGGCTTTGATTGAGAATGAAACTCTTTAATAGAGTAGGTTTGTGATATATTGGTTAGAGCTCAAAATGATAATATCTGTTGAAACTAATGAATAATACAGGCTTGTTCTTAGGTGTTAAGCTGCATCTTGTTCTTCTGAGCATGCATAATCTGAAGCTGAAATTTTTATTTCTTTTGTCAGATTCCGATGGTGTTTCCAAGCTCATCAAATCTCTGTGTTCTAGAATTAGTAGTCCTCCTGAGGCTATTCCGGGCTGGAGATGGTAATGATTCCTCTATTGTTCATCATTCCTTTGCTTTGCACTGTTTATCACTCCAAATCTTGGATCTGAATCCTTCTCTACAGGTCATATCATCAGGCGTGGAAGGATCTTTCATCGGAACAAGCCACAAATCTGCAAAAGATAGATGAACTTCATGCGTGCCAAGACCTTTTGCTGATATTCACTGATATGCTTGGAGAAACAGCAGGAGAATCTCAAACGCTGTTGCTTCGTAAAAGTTTTGACATGTCTAGTGTATTTGAATGGGAAAGAGGTTTAATTGGGACCTAATCATTGTACTTGTATATCATCCAAATCAATCAGTTTTGTTTATTGATTCATTCACGTGAAACAGTGTCGAGTTTTGCTGTATCATTGCTTAACGTTATTGAGTCAAGTTCCAAGCTGTGGTCAATATATACATATATGCACCAACATATATACAAACGGTTTCTTTTTTCAAACTGTTTTAAACTAAATTGATTTTTCTTTAACTTAATTCGTGCATCATAACACGAAGTCACTACTAACAAACAGACGATACAGTTCTAGCAGTTCGTTGGTCTTCGGTATTTTGGAGGCAGAGAGGGACAGTGCTCATTCATATGTGGGTATGGCTCCATGGTGTTGTAACCGGGAAGTTCCATTCTGTATTTCCCGAGTATTTGACAATAGGGAAGCTTCACGTCGTCATTGTCATTGCACCATTTGGGAAAACGGCTTGCATTGTTCTCGAAAAACTTGAGCATGTAAGCATCTTTGATCTGTAAAAAGGAATTCCACTATCAGTGTGTGTATGTGTGTGTTATCTAAAGTGTGAATAGGTTGGTTCTCACAGTGAATTCCGTGACTTGAATGGAACTAGAGATTGGATCGAAAAGACCAGCTTCTTTGTACATTTCGAGGATGAAAGCAATACAAGAAGTTGATTTCCCATCGCTATATATCCAATCATCTTGTTCAGGAACAGCCAGCAACTCGTCAAAAGAGGATCCACGCTTTTCAACTTCCACCAGTACATCAGGAAGATCAAGACCCTGCCATTTTAGAACATCTCATAGAAGAACAAAAGAAACCAAATAAGATAATAACAAAGATGAATGCATAATCTTTCTAATACAGATTTAAATTGATAGTACAGAAGAATAAAATACTAACATCTGAAACCGATGTATATGCACTTACTAAAGATAAAAAGATACATTACATTACATGTTAAAACGTTGTTTAGCAGTTAGGGCTACTCTTATTTTTCAAGGAATCAATGATTATTTACTGAAGAGAAGGAGAAGAAATAAATAGAAAGCATATGGTACAATATGCCAAGAGCCAATGCCCATTTTAAAAGCTTCTACGTTTTTAAAAATTATAGAACTCAAAAGAGAAGTAATAAAGGATTTTGAACAAGTTAAATGAATGAACAAAATGCTAATACCTTTGTTCCGAGTCGCTTGTTAAGGGCTTCATTCCACATGTTAGCAGCATAATCAGGCTGGATTTTACTCCAAACTGTCATGACAGAAGCAACCTGGAAACGCATATTTGAAAATGAAAAACAATACAGGAAAAACAATCATAATCTCATCTGTAAATTAATCAGAAGGTGTTTCAAGAGAGCACAAGAAAAAGACAAACTGAAGGTCACGTTTTCATCAATGCCAAAATTCTTAAGGAAGAAAACCTACAAGATGAGCATCCAGAGGAGGTGGGTAGTTTCCGCTAATGGTATCGATCCAGCTAAAGATTAAGTTGTGATAGCCATATGGTTTACCATCCATGCTGCGAGCATATTCCCATGCAGCTGTTACATTAAACTTGGCTCGATAATCAGGATGCAACGGTAGCAATGCGATATGGGGATTTGAGTCATCCTTGTTTTGTTCAAACTCCCACCACTCTTCCCATGGCAATATCGCTATCACATCTTCTCCCTATGAACCAAAGGTTAAAAGGAGAAGACAGGGAATAATTCATGATATGCATAAAATATAGGAAGATGGTGCAGTTCCATTAATAGAATCTGTTTCACAAGAATGTCTTGGAAAGAACTCACTGGTAAAATATGAACATGTCACATCAAGCTCACAAAAACTAATTAACTATTACTAATCAACCAAATCAATGATGTTCAAACAAATCAGTTTAGTTTGTTCTTAGCAGAGATAATCATCTAATGAAGCCTAGAACAAGAATTAGTACCCAATGGCTATAACATTTTTCAATAGAACCCACATTTGTAAGTTAAAACTAATTCATCCAACAATTTAAGTTTTACCTTTTCATTTTCATTCCCGGATTCACCAACCCATAGTTTTCCTTCAGAATCCCTCAAACAGACAGCAGTATGACCAGCATAGGCTCCGCTTACCCACTTCTCGAGAGTCTCAAAACCACCCCACCGCCCACGGATTTTGGAGATAGCTAGAAAGTCTCCAGAGTGAATTTCATCAGTAGTAATATTTGTAACCCAAGGTTTAGGACGAGCATGGAAACTAGCACCCATATGGTTCTTAAGAAACGCTATATTAGAATTCTCTCCCCAACCAGTATTGGTAAAGAGAGGGAAGACATCCCACAGTGCTCGGAGAGTTCCCACCATCCCTGCTTGCATGAGGAATATTGAAACTCCTTTCTGCTTAACCTGAGCAAATGCGAGCCAGAAAGGCAAAACAAAAAGCAGTCAGATATATAAATTCTAAAACTGGAGAACAGAAAGAGAACAAAGAAAAAAAAACAGCAACTTACATATTCATATTCGGCTTTTCCCTCCCACTCCTTGAATTCCATGGTGTGTTCCCTCGAAACAAAGTACCAATCCCATGTCACACGATATGGAGTCACAAAGACATAAATATCCATACATGTCCAACTATGTGGCTTATTAACCTGCATAAAACACGCAATAACTGAATCAATTTAGGATTCATCAATAGAAAAACAGCTTCCCAGGATGATATTTAAAAGTAGAAACAAAACATGGGAACTAAATAACAACTGATGCAGGATAAAATTTACAAAAGAAATCACACTTTAACAATGGAACAAACTAAAATCTGTGAGCTTTTCATCATAACATCCCAGGTAAAGAGTAAATGTAACTCTTAAGCCTCTAATTCTGAATGTTGTTCCTCCAAAATTTCAGTAGCTCAGAAGCCTAAATCTAAAATCCAACAGCTTAAAAAACATAAACAAGGCAAGGTTAGAAATTGAAGTTCATCAGCAAGTTTCTAAGAAGTTCAAACAAAAATTAAAATCTCAACTATTCTATTCACTCGGAATTCAAACCCTGAAGTTGTAGTGAAATAGCGATTATAGATGAGAGAGTAGTAAGGAAAAAATTCAAAATTTTGGTCAACCTTAATGTGAAGTGTGCCGCCACCAAATTCAGAACCGGACTTGTTATTGAGCTCCAACCAAGCTTTGTTCTGATAGAAGCAAGCACCTTTCCACTCAACGGTGTCGTTTTTAAGAGAAGCAGAGCCGATAAAAGTAGGGAGGAGATCTACGGGGGCGTTGAGAGAGTTAAGAATGGGCCAAGAGACTTGCCACGGCAAAAGCGGAAACAAGTCCCGAGGATGAAATGGTAATTTCAAGGATTGAGAAGTGAGAAGAAGCAGTAAAGAAATGGCGAAGAAGATACACGAAGACAATGAAGCCACCGCCATCATTAACGCCTTTGGTCGTTTCCGTGTCAATTTTTGCAAAGTCTGAATTTTTGGATCGTTCATCAGTTAACGTATTTGTTGAGTATATTCTTCTCCGCCAGATACATCTCTAATGTTGTCAACTTATATTTTAATTAAAATTTCGAATAAAGACAAAACAATCCGAATATACCAAATCTAATCGAATTTGATACCAAACCGGTTTTTGATAACCGAACCAAGTTTGAAGTATCATGTGGAATGGATTATTTTCTTTTTAAATATGATCACAATAGTCCCACGCGTCGCTAACGTATACCACAACATAATATGGTGTGTGCTCTCTTCCACTTATTTTTATTTATTTCGTCAACGTGATCAGTTCTTCTGTATCATTGGTTATAGTTTCGAGAAAACTATAAAATTTGATAGCCCTATATCAATCACTCGTTATAAGTTACGTTTCTCATTTTTATAACTTTCCTCTGTCACCTGTAATCTCTCTCAATGGCTGTATCACTTCAAACCAAGTACCCTCTAAGACCTATCACCAACATCTCAAGAACTCATCGTCCCTTGTTTCAACGCGTACGTCTCACATGCTCTGTTACTACCACCAAGCCTCAGCCTAACCGTGAGAAGCTAGTGGTCGAGCCTTCCTATGCAAATCCACTTCTCTCCAAGAATCCAACTCTGCCTAATCGTCAGAAGCTTGTGGTTGAGCAAAGCCTTGCGAATCCTCCTCTTCCCAACGACCCAACTCTTCAATCAACATGGACCCATCGGTTATGGGTTGCAGCAGGCTGCACCACTGTGTTTGCTTCTTTGGCTAAATCTGTCATTGGAGGGTTTGGTTCTCATATTTGGCTGGAACCAGCTTTAGCTGGTTTTGCAGGGTACATCATAGCTGATCTAGGCTCTGGTGTGTACCACTGGGCAATCGATAACTACGGTGATGGGTCAACACCTATAGTAGGAAGCCAGATTGAAGCGTTTCAGGGTCACCACAAGTGGCCTTGGACAATCACCAGACGGCAATTTTCCAACAATCTACACGCTCTGGCTCGAATCATAACCTTCACAGTTCTCCCACTAGACCTTGCGTTTAACGACCCTGTGGTTCATGGCTTTGTGAGCACATGTGCATTTTGCATAATGTTTAGCCAACAATTTCATTCTTGGGCTCATGGAACCAAGAGCAAGCTTCCACCTCTTGTGGTGGCGATGCAAGACATTGGGCTGCTTGTTTCACGGAGACAGCACGCAGAACATCATCGAGCACCATATAATAACAATTACTGCATAGTGAGTGGAGCATGGAACAAGGTTTTGGATGAAAGTAAAGCGTTTGAGGCATTGGAGATGGTGTTTTATTTCAAGCTCGGAGTGAGACCAAGGTCATGGAGCGAGCCAAATTCTGATTGGACAGAAGAAACAGCAATCTCCAACAACCAAGCATAAAGAAAATTCTTTACAAGGTGTCTATGAACAGACAATTCTTGATACATGTAAGAAAATTTAAGTAATATACTTTAAAGATTTATATGTAATGAAAAATGAGCAAAATGAATACAAAACAAGCAGCATGTACCAGGTTAAGTATCAGATCCAATGGATGAGTAAACAGATGAAACACAGGGGAACCAGTAAAGAAATTTCCCATCTTTATGGCCATTGTCGAGCATTGTGAGGCCCTCCTGAAAATAAATCACAAAATTTCAGGACTCACATTGGTTATATTGCCTCGTCCATTACAATAGAGGCACTGAAGCAAATAAATCAAACTAGGGAAATGGTTAGCAAATGTATACTTCTAACAAAGTTTCAAGAGTATCTATAACCCGACCAGATGTCCACGAGAGCCGTCTTTGTACCTCTTCCACAGTCACAAAACCTTGGCCCTAAGCAACATAAATCCTTAAGTCACTTCAGTTAGAAGTCTTGTAAGAAGATATATTTTCATTTGTGGAAGAATATTTTATATGAATATAACCTGAGCCAACTTCAAGATTTGGTTATGGTCTTTGTTCTGCTCAGTTGGGACTGACCGGACAATCTTTTTCTTGGCAAATGAGATAACCTCAAATCCACTACCCAATACATGAGGATAAATGCCAACGATACAACCCAGAACAGTTTAAATTTTCCTTTTACCGAAAATTTGAAAGGGGTGAAAGAAGACACAATTCAAATACCTTTAGCTTGCTAATAGCTCGAAGACAGTCATCTTGGGTCACAGTTTCACGGTCTTTTTCCTTCTTTGACGAAGATGGTTGCACAGCTCTTGAAAGCTGATCAAACCTCCATTGTGAGATCTAGTAAGCATGCAAACTTCAATAATCTGAACTCCTGTTTGATGAATCTACTTAACTTTAAGAAAAATGTTAAATCCATGGTTTCTAATATCACAGAGGGCATGATCGATTCCAGCTAAGATAGAGAAGTACATACATGCCATATCCATACACAAGAGGTTTATACATCAAGACATGGACTTGTGTGAATCATAAGTAACAACAAAAGCATGTTCATATATTTGACACAAGACAATAATATGTCCGAAAATAGATGAAATATACCAAGTTTATAGTAGAAGTCACCAATTCCAAGGAGCTCAGCCCAGAAACCCTTGTTTAAAGCTTGTGGATCCACACCATTTTTAGCACACATTTCATGGAATTGAGCTCTGGAGGCTAGATTTTTACGAATGTCATTCTGAAAAGTGAAACCAAAGAGCAAAATGCTTTTATTTCAGGAATATAAACCATATTCGACAGATGATATTAGTTACCTAAAAGTTCTTGAATATAAAATGCTTTTATACCTTATGTTTACGAGCGAACTCTTTAAGCTGGGACCTGAACGTGGCGAGCTGTTCTTTCATCACATCAGTGCGTAACTTGGCTACATTTTCGCCTAGTAACCGGTACTGATTGGGTTTAGAATCAGACCCTAGCAGCCGCCTTTTGTAATCCTCCGTTCCTGGTCGTCGTCCCATCTTTAAATGTATCTGGATCTCTTCCGGTAGGAAGCATAGATAGAGTGGCGCAGCAGAAGCATCTCAGGAACCTGGCTATGATATAACCCGATTTATGTCGGGGAACTAGAGTAATTACTCAGCAAAATTTGATCGATTCATGTTAACTTTTACGATTTGTTATAAAACTTAAGTCGAGATCATGTCTGCACGAAAATAAGAACGGTACAATAAGTCAAGCTCGGTTCCAATTTTCAACAATATTGTTATATTGTATATTACAAACCTACGACATGCTATAGAACACTCAGGGAACAAACAGAAAAATCACTATCAAACTCATGGTTACTTGTCGAACTGTTGAAGATCGATTCCCCAAACTGATGCCAACTGTATCACGACCTGTTCGGGCTCAGGACCTTCCCAGTCTTCAGGTGGATCCATCGTTGAGCATGCATCTTGTAAGTTGTACAAGATCTCTGTCTTTAGTTCCATTGGAACTCCAAACGTGTCTGCACCATCTTGTAAAACCACTTCCAGCAGCTGTAAAAGGAAAAAAAGAGAGGTGCTTAGACGAAACATCAATATGCTACTTGGAACCCAATATCCTGTAAAAGATGTACCTGCTGAATCCAAGATAAGCAAATGTCGTAGAGATTGTGATCCAGTAGAAACTGAGCAATGAAATTTAGAGCTTCATTAGCAATCTCATTTGACATCTGGTCAAGAGAAGGTCCCGTCCTGTCCATCAACTTAATAATCAAATGCTGGTCACCGACACAAAGGACTTCTGCATAAGCAGCATCAACATCACCAACACGAAGCGAGTGCATTGCATTACTCCATGAAGTCCATATCGGGTCACGCTCCTGCCCTTCATTTTCGTCATCTCCCATGGCTTCAGCTTCAGGGACAGCAGCCACTCGAGCTGGACGAGGGACTGCACCATCCTCCCCGGCTACTCTAATAGCTTCAAGTGTAGCTTCATCATTTGATGCTTGCCACACACTTCTCGCTGAAGGGCCTTCACCAAATCTAATAGTTCCAGCTCCTTTATTATCCCAACCTCTCCGGCCATTTCCCATATGCTCATTCTCAAGTTGTTCTGACCGTGGAGATCTTCTTGGCCAGGCTTGTTCGTTTCTGGAAGTAGCATGTGGAGGTACGGACCAGTCATCCGCCATGTCAGGATTCCACATTCTCCCCCTCATGGCTCCATCAGGTNCCTCACCGGCTACTCTAATAGCTTCAAGTGTAGCTTCATCCTTTGATGCTTGCCACACACTTCTTGCTGAAGGGCCTTCACCAAATCTTATAGTTCCAGCTCCTTTATTATCCCAACCTCTCCTGCCATTTCCCATATGCTCATTCTCATGTTGTTCTGACCATGGTGATCTTCTTGGCCCGACTTGTCCGTTTCTGGAAGAAGCATGTGGAGGTATGGACCAATCATCAGCCATGTCAGGATTCCACATCCTCCCCCTCATAGCTCCATCAGGTTGTGCGCCTCTGTCTCCTGGAGCTCGGCCATTATATTTTCCAGTAGGATAGTTTGCAAAGCTATTATATTTTCCAAAACCAGCTGTGAGATTACCTCTACGACCTGATGATATTGAAAGATCTCTTGCCATGTCTTCAACAATCCTCTCTAAACCCCTTACCCTGCCCTCTAAAGTCACCATACTGTCATGTGAGCCACCAATAAACTCTTGGAGCATGTTCATAAGATTAGTCTGTTGTCTCTCTAGCTGCAACAACTGCATCTGGATGGCTGACCAATTTCCTCTATTACTTGTGAAGGATCCTTCAGATTGGTTATCAGTACTGGAGACATCAGCATGATTTCCAGGTGTCTCTTTTCCGTTTACAACACCAGGCTTATCACCACCAGATGTCCCTGCCTGTGACCCATTACCATCAAACCTTCCTTTTATCTGTTTATCATCTGCTTGTATGTTCTTGAAGCAATTTGAAGATCCCATGGCATTGAGATCATCAAGTCCTGATTCTTCCTCATCGTTGTTTTTACATCTACGAGGGACGACTACTTCCACGGATTGCCTTCTTTCTAGTCTCTGGAAAAATTCAGGATTAAAATCTTTGTCACTTAAGACAGGTGCTTTCTTCTTCAACATTCCAACTGCGCTTTCAGGAAGACTTCCTTTCCCTTTAGACGCAGAATCTGATGAGAATGTAAAACCATCAGATGGCACCTTTTTCATTAGATCAGCAAGATTAGTCCTTTTCTCCCCATTCTTATCTGATCCAAGCTGCTCTCCAGATGAAATCTTTGACTCATCTGAAGCACCATCAACATATTTTCCAGAAATCTTCTTCCATAACTGTAGTGCCTCCGTCACACTTTCCCTGACAGGTTTAATCTGTCCAAGAAAATATCATCATTGAGAAGATCATTACATATCATAACTCATAGAATTTTGATGAATGTATAGCTCTCCCTCATAGTTTATATAGTCCATTTCACAAAACATTCACTCATTTCAACGCTTGGTAGTGAAAGAAAATGTATAGATGAATGAGACAACTACTAATTGATATGTGTAAGGTGCTGATAACATCCACAAGGAATTGAAGAGCTTATGAAGTTTAAGTTTACTAATTTAGACTTCATAACAGAGCCACTTTAGATTACTAGACAAATATAGCTATCTCGTAAAACTAAGGTGTTTCAAACACACTAATAGTGGAATTTGATTTGTTCTTAATTGAGCCTCAGATTGATTAGAGAAAGAGAAGATTTACCTTGTCAAACCGATATGTCTCTAGCATGGTAATAGTGGAATCGGTTTTTTCCTTAAGTAAACTGCTTGAATGTAACGCCAATGCAGTCAAGGTCTCCGCAGCAGCCTTTCGTGTTACCCAATCTGCACTTCTAAGGCAATCATGGATACTTTCTAGCAGTGAATCTAAGCTCTGAGGCGCAATGGCTCCCACCTGAACCAAAGATATTGCTGTTCATTTTTCCTTATTCATACACAAGTTTAACCACTTAACCTACTAAGACTGAACTAACAGAAGTAAAGACTTAAACCTCAAGCAGAGAGATCAGGTGATGGAAGCTTTTTTCCTACATACTGACAGTGACACTAGTTTTAAAACTTAACATATTCTCACACTTACTAGAACAAACATTTTGCGCATTGTACATACATGACAAAGAGATTGAAAAAAGGATTTTGCACGAACCTGAGACAGACTTGAAACAACAGGCAAAAGGGAAGCCTTAGCTAAGAAACTAGAATTGCTCAATAACTTGCAGATTCTAGGGCAAAGCTTTTGAAACGAATTAATTGGAGGAGAAGCAGCTGATTCCACCATCCTAGCCATAGACATTGCAGCTCCAGATTGAACCACTTTGTTCTGCTCTCCCATTGCCTCAAACAAAGGCTTAACAAACAAACCCACCACCGAAGTATTAGTCCCTTCTTCTTTTCCCTTGAGATAAATCCCAGATAAAGCACCAATCGTATCCCTACAAGCATCTCTAACTCCAGAATCAGAATCCTTGAACCGTTTAACTATCTGTGCAATGATTTTAGTAAGATGCGCAGCTGTTGATTCACAATGGAGGCTACAAACGTACGAGAGGAGGTGGAGGCACTCCTTTTTCACTGCAGGTTTCGGATCGGAGCAGGAATCATAGAGACAATTGAGAAACATCGGTAGGGTTTCGGGAGATAGAGACTGAATAGTCTTCTCGAGATCTTCGACGGCGATTTGATATGTATCTCGATCGGCGAGTTTGGAGATAGAGGTGAGAATCTTTTGCTTTAGCTCCACCATTGCTTGGAATGAAGTGAGAGAACCGGAATTAGAAGAAGATGACCTAGCTGCTAAGCTTGACGACCTTGCTGGTCGCGTCGGTTTCGTCGCCGAACCCGA
>KE159337.1:118393-130770 GCA_000411055.1 Leavenworthia alabamica
TGTGATGAGATACAAACAAAACGCCATCAAAGTGGGATAACAGAGAAGTCGTAACTCAGATTGAAAAGTTACAAAAAGATCAATTAAGAAAACGAGCATTACTCGTATGGTTAATTAGGAGTATAGTAGCATAACTGGTCTGGTAAAGAGACTTCCCAGAGCAGACATATAAAGCCGACATCTCGGAGGAGGCAAGGCTCCGATCTTCCGGCTAGAGGCCTTTTCCGGTTTCCCACGGTAGTAAAGTTGGAATCGTTATCCTTCACCCAAAACTGTAAACAGAACTTCCAAGTTTCCACACAAATTAAATCTGTCTACTCAACCAACCAACTTTAAATCTTCGATTCGCTTCGCTAAACTCTGCTCAACGAGATCTAACACTAGCGAAACCCGCCATTCCACAGGATAAGACCTTAGCTGACGAGCTCTTGAAGGAGCAGTAAATCCCACCAGGACGTTGAACGATTCCCGCGCTTCACAGTACCTATCAAGTCTGAATGAGTTCATCCCCACCAGCGACCAAGTACCTCCGTCCTCGAGAGATAGATCTGATACAGAGGGTAAAAACATATCACCATCAACCAGCGGCTTCCGATCTGCATCAACCAACGACCACCACACCACTACCGCCGAAGAAGAAATAAAGCTACTCCTTTCTTTATGAGAAACTTAGTCTCCGCCGATAAGCTCTAAAATGGCCTTACCTGAGCACCGACGAAGCTTGCATCTGGCAGGAGAGAAACACCGAGCAGAAACAGAGAGCAAGAGAGAAATTTTGAACCACCGTCAACAAAGCCTTGCTTTGCTGAACAACCACCAGCGGACGCCGTCACTCGCAACAGGCAGAAGCCTAGAAGGATGAGATCTGGAGACCCCAAGGCTTCAAACCACAAGCCCAAGAACACATGCACATCTCTAGCAAAAGGACAGGAAAAGACGGCGGTAAAATGAAGCACACGAAGAATAAAGGATGCCATCGACGGAGACCACCGAAGAAGATGACGAGATTCGTCTTCCCTGAAATGTCTAGGACTAGGCGGCGACAACACAGCCACCACGGCGCAATAAGGAACTCTAGCAACCGTCTCGAAGTACTCTCAGCAGATCGCCAAGTGAAGGACATCAGAGCTTCAAGCAGAGGCCATTGATTGCCCTCTCACGACGTCGACAAAAATGCCGACTGCCGGAGAGGCACGAAGTCACTAGGAAGGAGAAGGAGTTCCTCGAAAAGCGTGCCTGGGAGAGATATTTTAATGCGCGTTAGGTGGACGCGCGGATCGTTACATTCACTTTCGTATGTGCGTTTTTGTGTTCATGTGTTATAATTTTATTTCAAATTAGTATCCATGTTAGCATCAAAAATGTGTTGGCATAATTAATTTAATGAGGTTATATATACTACATATAAATAAATAAATAATCAAATGCAACCAAGTACATAAATCTTAAGACAAGAAAAGGCGATCATGTATGAGTAAGACATATGATAGGGTATAATGGTCCTTCATCGAAGCGGTTTTGAAGAGAATGGGTTTCTCGGAGAAGTGGGTTGGATGGATTTTATGGTGTGAGATCGGTCAATTATAAAGTTCTAATAAATGGAAGTCCGCATGGGCAGATATTCCCGCAAAGAGGTCTCAGGCAAGGTGACCCACTATCACCATATATTTTTATTATGTGTACAGAAGTTCTAATCGCAAATATAAAAAAAGCAGAACATAACAAAGTTTTAGCGGGTCTTAAAGTGTCACGAGGTAGTCCTTCAATCACACATTTGCAATTTGCGGATGATAGCTTGTTTTTTTTTGCAAGGCATAAGAAGCAGAAGTAGTGGTTATAAAAGACATACTAAACCAGTATAAAAGAGTTTCTGGACAACAAGTCAATTACCAAAAATCTTTCTTACAGTTCGGTTACAAGGTGACTGATGAGGTAAAGTGGTTATGCACAGTTCACTCGGTATATTTTTGGTAGGGGGATGGGTTCGTATTTAGGAATACCTAAAAGCTTAGGTGGGAGTAAAATAAAAGTTTTCCAATTTATAAAAGACAGACTAGAATCAAGCATCAATAACTGGACATCGAGATATCTATCGAAAGGGCGAAAAGAGGTGCTTATCAAATCAGTAGCTACTGCATTACCAATCTATGTAATGTCGTGTTTTCGGATACCAAAGACCAGTGTATCCAAACTTAGAAGTGCGGTGGCAAATTTCTGGTGGCATACAACTAGTAGCGAAAAGGGTATGCATTGGAAATCATGGGAGAAACTTTGTAAATCAAAAAATAATGGAGGGCTAGGATTCAGAGACTTAGAGGATTTCAACACAACCTTACTGGCAAAACAATTGTGGCGGTTACTAAATGAATCAGATTCCTTATTCGCTCGAGTATTCAAAGGTCGGTATATTCGGAATTCTTCACCGATGGATATTAAAAAATATTACAACCCATCGTACGGATGGGGAAGTATTATGACAGCGCGCCCTCTGGTAGAACAAGGATTAATAAAAAGAGTAGGTTCATGTCATTCGATATCAGTTTGGAATGATCCATGGATTCCTGCCTTACAACCGAGGCCAGCAATATGTAGGGGTGTCATCCACAACCCCATAATGAAAGTAAATCAGTTAGTATATCAAAGAACAGGATGGTGGGACTTACCATTGCTAAATGCAATTTTAGAACCGGAAGACATTCAGTTAATCAAAGGAATCCCAGTTAGTATGACTATGAAAGCGGATACAGATGGTTGGCACTTTTCAAGATCAGGTAAATACTCGGTAAAAACGGGTTACCAAATAATTAGAAATAAAAAGTCGGAGTCATCACCATAGTGTCAAGGCCAGATACTAACTCACTAATCAAAAAAGTGTGGAAGATTGATTGTCCTTCAAATATACGGTATTTCTTATGGCAAATTATGACGAACAACATATCAGTTATGGCAAATCTGAAACAAAGAGGAATTCATTGTGATACCACATGTCAAGCATGTGGAGCAGAAAATGAAACAGTTTATCATGTTTTATTCTAATGTCCACCGGCTATCCAGGCATGGGCACTCTCAAAGATTGGTTCATCACCAGGGGTCTTTCCGAAGATGGCGGTTATCACTAGTATGGACTATTTGTTTTCGAGGCAAAATGAGTATAACGATAGGATTACGTATCCTTGGATAATATGTCATATATGGAAAACGAGAAATGATAAGGTTTATAACAACTTACCTTATGATCCTAGGAGAATTGTAAAATTGGCAGAAACTGATGCCTTGGTTTGGGAAACAGCAAAGGATAATCAATATTCTGAAAGAAATGCATTGGAGATAACATGTGGTTTAAGAGGTGGAGGAGGAAATCAGGTATTATGTTTTCTTGATGGCTCTTGGATTTTTTCTGATCAATTTTCAGGTATAGGATGAGTTTTATCAAAAAAGGGGTAAAAGAAAATTTAAAAGGAGCTAAAAATATACACAGAAGTATTTTCTCACTCCATACGGAATTCGAAGGGTTGATTTGGGGTATGCAAAACATGGTGGAATTCAAGGAGAGAGATGTTTGTTTTTATACAGATTGTTCAGATCTTGTGGAGATGAATCAAAATCCTTCTGATTGGCCAGCCTTTGCAATGATGTTGGATGAGATATGGAAGCTTATACATGAGTTTACAAGATTTAATTTGCAATGGGTACCAAGAGAAAAAAACAAAGAAACATATATGCTAGCAGTAGACGCCAGACGTCAAAACAGCCGCTACTTCTATCTAAGTCACAACCCAAAAAAATGGAGAAAACTGTAGGAGACATTGTCGAAAAAAAAAAAGGCGATCATGAGAAAGAACCCAGAGCTTTGCCCGAAGAAAGAACCCGTCCCACAGCAAAAGTCATGTTTAACATAATATAAACGCAGCCAATGTAGTATTGAAAATCAACGAAGCAATAAAAAGAGAACATACCTCAGAAACAATAGTTTAATTTTCAAATATAGGTGGACTAAAAATAGATAGTTACATACATACATAACTTGCCAATAAGTGTTCAAGGCAACATCAAGTAATCATGCTGTGAACCAGAGAAGGCACCACCAAAATCTATAATAATATTTATAAAGGATCAGACCTTCTTCCTACAATTCCAACGTTGCTAAAAAACATAAACATTGATTTATACCTGTTAAGAAAATATGAGACAAGTGAAGATTATTTTTTTTTTAGTAACCTAACATGTGTTTAAGATATGTAAATAGAAGAAAAATGAACTTACTACCATTGTGGCTAGACCAAATCTAACAGTGCTCTGGTTTGATTCAAGATAAAATAATAAGCAAGATGTCAGATTCTTCTTGTTGTGTAATATTTAGTACTAACTATACATTTGTTCAAGACTAAGGATTGAGGAATAATAATGTTGTCCCAGCCCTTGTCATTCTTTGAACATTAAGTTGAAAAGTTTAATCAAAGAGGGCATATCCCCATAGAATTGCAGTCCCAACCAGAGTATAATCAATAGGAGATGAAAGCCCTGCATAAAGAGGTAAATGGGTTTAGTAGCAAGATCGGAGTTGGGTAACAAGAATATACAGACTCAAGAAGTCCGTCACCTATAATAGTTGTTTATTACTTTCCTGTAAACCAAAAGCTTAACCTAGCTGTGAATTTTGGTGGTTTCAACACATGAAAATCAAAGTCCGGATTAAACAGCACTGGTCTGTTAACCATTAAGTAAGAAAAAGAAAGCTACCAGGAAAAAAAGTCACCAACAGAAAAATAACAAACCAGCATGTCTCAGTGGGAGAGATATACCAAGTGATTACCACTATCAGAATCCAGTTCTTAAACCAAAAGCATTTATCACCAAAAGCATACAAAACCTGTATCGTAACCAGTTTTCTGTGACTGAAAATTTCAATATCTGACCTCAGAGTATATATATGATCTACCAGAATAGAAGGCATCACTATTGTCCAAGGACAATAAATATAAAACGTGTAAGCTCACACAAGGCATCACTATTCTAAGATCGCCATCCAAACTCCCTATATTTACGCCGATGGATCTGATCCGAGCCTATTGGTTCGGCCAGTTTGGCGACAAGTACGTCACCGAAACAGTTTTCTATGCCCTCGCCGCTACCGACGAAGATTTTCAGGTAACTCTGAAGATATTATTTTGATCTTTGCTCGTCACTTCTGAATCGATTCAAAATGAGTTTTTGCTGCGTTGTTTCCTGATTCAATCGTTTTTATAATGAGTGGAGAAAAAATTAGACTTTAACCGAAGCTAAATAAATAAAAAACTGCCCATTAACTAAGACATTGATATTCATGTTTTCCAGTAATTCATGCTTCTATGTGATATGGTTGGTTCGTTTTTGAGGGAGACATTGATATTCTTGCATTATGTTTATATGTTCTCTGCTTGTTGCTTTCAAGAAAGTGTCTCGGTTGGAGGGTATTGGAGACATCTTGTGAAGCTTTGTCCGACGTTAGCTGATGGAACTAAAGTGGTCTTAAACTTCAGTGGGAGAAGCGACAATGATTCCATTTTCACACAGTTATATTACTTTATGTAGTTTGTTAGTTCTTCTTTTGGTCGGGAACCCAAAAATGTGTAACAAGAGAACAATTTTTGAGAATGTATGCCAATAAAGTTGAATGTTATATGAAACATTTGAATTTCTTAGAAGAAATTTTGTTCTTGAGTTAGCTGTTTTTTGTTATTCCTTTCATATCTTGATTTGATGACATAAAGCAACTTCGATTAAAACATTGAGCCAAAATCTAGAAGAAGTAATGATGGTAAAGGATCTTACAGGATTGACCAATTCAATGATCCTATCAGAGTTGGCATCCAAAAAATTGTTTTTTGAAAAATGCAAGTAAAAGAAGACCACATTGATAGTGCTGGCGGACCTGTGCTTTAGGTAGGGATGGTTTCATTAAATGTAGATAAATTATTTTCCTTAATAAATTGTATTTTTGACACCCTTAAATTTCAATGTCTGCATTTCAACCCGGTAAAATCAATTTTGAATCCCCCACATTTATATATAGTTATTAGATTTTTACTAAATGTTTTCAATGGGTTATAATCATAAATTTGCTACTTATATTTCATTCAAACTTGTCTTTTTCGGAAAATTCAGCGCACTCATCCTACGTGTCAGCGTGTGAAACTGTAAATGTACTAATTGTTATTATAAAAGTATTTGGGTCAAATCAAAAAGAAGTCAAAATAAAAAGGACTAGTCATATAATTTTCTAGATTATTTAGAAGTTTCAAATCTGAAAGCTGAAGATAAATCGCAAGGGAGGTGTGCTTCGTCCTCGAAGCTTTAAGAAGTAGCCATCCACAGCCCCAACTGTTATTTATCAGTTGACTTCCTATTCAACGAAGATGGTTTCTACAAACAAGATCAAATCTGTTGATTTCTATAGGTCTGTTTGTATATTCATTTTGCAGATATCTTCAGCTAGCTCGAATTTCTTCGATCTAGGCTGTGATAGAGTTGGTATTGTTTGGTTTTTTATCAAATTTTATTGGGGAGTATCTACATTTTATACTTTTTTTTGTTGCTTAGTGGTAGGGTTTAGTCGTGAACAGGCGATCCTGAAGTTAGAGGTTTTGACTTCCTTGTTAATGCATTATCAATTTTGCATTTGATCTTAGTCAAATTTAGCTGTTTAAGTGTTTTTTTTTCTTCATCTGGGGTTTAAGATGATTCATCAGTAACTTCGATTTCGGTTTTATAGGCGATTTGTTTTCAAAATCAGATGGAATCTGAGATTTGTGATTCTGGACTCTGTAATGATTGAGACATTTCATGTTTTATCTTTGGTGACTGCAGGAAAATTCCGAGGGATTTGACTGAGGCGACTCTGTCTGGTGCTGGATTGTCCATTGTAGCAGCCCTCTCTATGCTATTTTTATTTGGAATGGTAAGCCTCGATCTCTCTGGAATTGCTTTCTCTGGCGATTTGTAAATGTTATGTTAGATAGATACTAACGTTATAGCTGTTTAATTTTTTCATTTCGTTGCTAATTTCTGTAGATATCACTATTACACAAAATGAAATGCTGTTTTGACTTTGCAAGTTTCGTCTTACAGGAACTGAATAATTATTTGGCTGTTAGCACTTCCACATCTGTCATTGTTGACAAGAGTGCTGATGGAGACTTCTTGCGCATGGATTTTAACATAAGGTAATTAATTATAGTCAGTTTTTTTTCAATGCAAATGTCTTATAGTTTCTGGTTAAAGAGTTTATAAACGTCACTGTATGCTGGAATGTTAATTTATCACATCCTTTGTTTGTTGAGTGCATTACTTTGCCCTTCGGAAATGTCATGTGTGTTACCCTATTAAAGTCATGCAAAAAGGCAGCATCTATCTGATTGCTAACTACATACAAATTTTACTTTTTGGCAGCTTCCCATCACTTTCATGTGAATTCGCATCTGTGGATGTCAGTGATGTACTAGGAACTGTAAGTTTGGTTTCATCTTAAGTTTATTTGAAGTTTCTATTTGTTTTTGTGTTCCTGTTTGACAATCATTTGTTGTGAAAGTCTTTAAATATCTGCTATATGTCGAAAATGTTTGGACTGCACATTGTCTTCATGTAGTGAAACTCAAAATATCAAATTCTGAGAGATAGATAGTTTATTATGTTTGTGGAATTTAAATTTTTGGATGTTCCCTCTCCTGATTTTGGTAACTTCTGTTTTCAGAACAGGCTAAATGTAACAAAAACAATTCGAAAGTTTTCAATTGATTCTAATATGAGACCCACTGGTTCTGAGTTTCATGCCGGGGAAATTAGGACGCTCATTAATCATGGAGATGAAAATGGTGAAGAAGTAGTAGTTGAAGATTCGGTATCTCTTACTAGCCGCAACTTTGACACATTTACACATCAGTAAGGAGTTTAAGTCTGTATTGCGCAATTTCGTACATAGATGCAATAATAGTAGGACTGTTGTCCTAGTAGATACTTGTTTATTGCTTCTGGTGACAACATATGAAGCATACATTTTGCAGATTTCCAATCTTGGTTGTTAATTTCTATGCTCCATGGTGTTATTGGTGTAATCTCCTGGTAAGTCCCGTATCTTATGTGTTCGTTTCCTACATATTCTGAAAGTCACAGCATATTTCCAATCCAGAACCACAACCACAGTTTGCTGCATGTTGGTAAAGCTCATATTAGGGTTCTAACTTCTAACTAGTGTGGATTCTACATGTTTGGTGCCTAGTCAATCTTTCCTGATTACTATCTTTGGCTATAGTCGTTATAATTACTTCATGGAAAGACTAGACTTATCCAAGGATCAAATTGATGTCGAATAACGAATATAAAACTTATAGAGTAGATTAGTATTTGGTGGCACTTAATGAACAGAAAAGTTGTAATTTTGCTGATATTTGCTTGAGTAATATAACTTTAGTCTCCATTATCAGAAACCATCATGGGAAAAAGCTGCAAAAGAAGTAAAAGAGAGGTATGCCACTATACTCTCTTTAGATTAAGAAACTGTGATACTATTTTTCCTTAACTTTCTTGTTTTTGGTAGATATGATCCAGAAATGGACGGACGTGTTATTTTGGCAAAAGTTGACTGCACCCAAGAAGGTGATCTCTGTCGGAGGTATATCCTTTCATATATCATATTTCATTTAGTTTTGCATCTAGTATCTCATCTTACCTTCTTGAGCTACATTACGTAACTAATATCCACTACAATGCAAAAAGTAACATCCATAGCTTCTTCAGTGTGTATAATATATCCAAGAAAAGCTGTTAGACTCCTTTCCACCAGTTACACCACTTGAGTTTGTGCAAAAAAGTGGAATTGAAACTGAATGATCTTTAGGAGCTTGGGTACTCATGTGCGATATCTGAGGATGTCTTTGATTCATTTCTCTGTAACTAGGTTCTAAGTACATTTTCTATCCGTAACTTGAGGGAGGGATAGTCAATTACTTAATAAGTTTGTATTGGCTTCTTTCTTATATGATAATTATCAAATGCAGCTATCCAAAAGAAAGTTATGGTCGAACCAAAAAGATCTACCATACATAGGATTTCATTTACTATAAGACTTTCTTTAAGATTTCATTTACTATAGCCTAATGCATTCCCTGGAAACTAGTTCCAGTTTTAAGATATAATATATGCTCACAATTTTCCTCCGCAAATAATCTCCAGGAATCACATACAAGGGTATCCATCCATTCGCATTTTCCGCAAAGGCAGTGATCTTAGGTAAGAGAACATGACTTGTTCATTAGTGCATGATCATCATTTGCTCGATTCTTCTAATATCTATTTCTTATCCGCTTTTCTTTCCGCTGTTTGATGTTCTTGCTTAATAGAGATGACAATGCACACCACGAGCATGAATCCTACTATGGAGATCGTGATACAGAAAGCTTAGTCAAGGTAGTTATATTTCTAGATTTCTTTACAACATCCTTTCCTTATCTCTTAGAAAGGTTAAACAAGAGTCGCTGTTTGCGCCTCCTTTGTAGCTTGCTTCTGAATATTTGACCTTCTCTATAGATGGTGGTGGGTCTGGTTGAACCAATCCTTTCAGAGCCTCATAAACTAGCGTTGGAAGACAAATCAGACAATTCATCGAAAATTTTTAAAAAGGCACCTTCTACAGGAGGATGTCGAATCGAAGGATACATTCGTGTAAAGAAGGTCAGTATTTGATCAGAGACACTGTTTTTGCTCTGTATGTTTTCCTTAGCTTCAAAACTTCAATAATTACTACCCTATGGCCTTTGCAGGTTCCAGGCAACCTTTTGATTTCAGCTCGCTCGGAGTCTCATTCCTTTGATGCTTCTCAGATGAATATGTCCCATGTCGTTAACCATCTTTCATTTGGCCGGAAGATTTTGCCTCAAAAGTTTGCTGATTTAAAGCGATTGTCACCATATATTGGCCGAAATCACGACCGTTTGGACGGCCGTCCCTTCATAAACCAACGTGATCTTGGCCCTAATGTTACGGTAAGTTAACTCAGAGAAAAAACAACTTATCTAATCCTCTAGTTATGTTTAAAGGTGTTGTTTTCCATGGACAGATCGAGCATTATCTTCAAATAGTAAAGACTGAGGTAGTGAAAAGCAATGGACAGGTAATGGTTGAGGAGTATGAGTACACAGCACATAGCAGCGTAGCTCATAGTTACTACTTGCCGGTCGCCAAATTTCACTTTGAGCTCTCACCGATGCAGGTTTGTCGAAAACCCGCAGGCTGTTTGGCTTCCAAGCCTGTAACAACAACTCTAGTTACACTCTGATCATCTTTCTTTTATTTTATTTTGTAGGTTCTCATTACGGAAAACTCCAAGTCCTTCTCACATTTCATCACCAATGTATGCGCCATTATCGGTGGTGTATTCACGGTTAGTAAAGAAGTTAAAAGCCTCTTCTTCTTCTTCTTCTTATAATAATTAGTTGACGCATCTCATATGACTTGTGTGTGTTTCTTTCTTTTTCAGGTGGCTGGAATCTTGGATTCCATTTTCCACCAGACGATGACACTGATGAAAAAGATTGAACTTGGCAAAAACTTTTGAAGCTTTCCTAAGGGTTTTACTTCGTTGTCATCTTTGTAAACTGAGTTAGAAATTTTTGCTATATTTACACAACTAGACGTCACCAAAATAATTCAGTTATATACAGTAATCGGAAAATGTTATCCTTTCAAATACTTATTATCGATTATCGAACCACGAAAATCAAAAATAAGATACGGTGTGAATTACAAATTTTGAGATACTGTCTTTGATTTTGGCTATTTGATTATGAACCTATCGAAATCAGAGTTAGCATAACATGGTTCTTATCCTTGCTGGATTAGTTCTTTAATTTGCCAAAGGGAAAATTACTACAAATAACACAAGCACAATCAAATGACAAGAACTAAGGTTTAAAACTTTAAATTACCATCGTATAACATAATGTTGAGACTTGCAAAAACACTAATGACCGGATCCAAATTCGAAAAAAAACACAGATTTGAAGATGGTATTCAATTTGATCAGGCAGTAATCTCCTTCTTGAGTTTGGCAAGCTCTTGCCTAACAACACCAGCTTTCTGCAAAACAACAAACAAGACATAAACAATTTGTTGGTTCAACATAAGCAAAACAACCAACAAGATCAATACACTGTCTGAAATATTAGCAAACTGACCTTGATTTTGGCCAACATGATCTTGAACCTATCAAAATCATTAAGGTTAGCCCTACATTTCTGCACAATAAGCTTCCTACCCCAAGAGCTCTTCTCCCACTTGTTCTTCACATCTGTTAAACATTCCTCAGGTTAAGTTTAGAAAACTTAAAAGAAATTACAACATTAGATTGCAAAGCACTCACCAGCCTTTTCCATTGCCTCGATCAAAGCCTTCTTCTTTGGCACTCGGTTGATGTCAATAACAATATCAGTAAGAGACAACCTCTTGAAGTTCATCTGGATCCTTTCCATATCAGGTGCATCTACTAAAGCCTAAATAACAAGAACGTAATCAGTCAGTCTTATAATAAGGATACTTCTACACAAATATTAACCTAAGACAAACCAAATTTGCAGCGAATTCTACAGCTAAATCCAAATATGAATATCTTAATCAAACAATTTACCAATACCAACAAAGAAACATTACGAAATTTAGAATTTAGAAAGAGCTGAAATATGAATGAAATAAAGTTACTCTGTTCTGGTCAACGACGTCAACGATAACGACGAGCTTTCCATGATCTTTGCCGTAGTTCACAAGTGCCACTCTTCCTATCTCAACGTACCTCTTGAAAACCTGAACAATCCCAACCACAACCAGAAATAAATCTCAAAACCATAATACATATAAACGAAATTTGATTGAAGTCACTATAACCCTAATTCCAGTAAAATATATCTCACCATTTTCTGCCGCCGGTAGGTTTGAAAGGTCGAAGCTCCAAGTTAAAACAGCTGAAGCGTTTAGGGTTTTTGGTTGGAAGAGACTATATATACAATCAGTTTGTGCTTTGTTATATGGGCCATAAGTAAATATTCAAAAGGGCTTTAAGTTGTAAGAATAATAGACTTTAGCATCTAAAAGGCCCAGATTTTAAAGGCCCATGAGGATGGTTCTACTACACGGCGGATATTATATTATATTAACAATTTTAGGGGAAAAAAACGAGAAGACACAACTGTCAGTGTGCCCTAAAAATGTGATAGATAAGAGTTTTTATTTTATTTTATTTTTGATAAATAAATAAGAGAGTTAGTTGCACGAACTCCGTTATTTGTGGGAAACAACTATTATATGTAATGAGATGAACAAGCTTGTCCATTACCAGAAACCAAAAAAAAAAA
>KE159337.1:141188-152301 GCA_000411055.1 Leavenworthia alabamica
AAAAGGCATGGCAGTTTTGTAAATAATCAAGTTTATACAAATGTTTAAGTCTTTTTACTCATGTTTAATATTTAAATTTAATTGAAAAAATAAAAATAATATAGAAGGGATATATTGGCCTAGTTTTTTTATCTAGAGGGGTATATCAGAAAATTGCCCTAAATGAGAGCATATAAAAACGAACCGGAGCCAAATGTACCGGAAATCCAAAATTAGATTAGAAACTATATAAACTGCACAAAAAAAAGATTAGTTTAACTTTTAAGCCTAAAGTTATGCAACCAAACACGATTAGTGATGAATGAAGCAGTCACATTTGAGTAAACCATCTCTGTCTTCATCATTCACCAAGAAACTTATCTAAGAAAATCTCATCTCTAACTCGATACTTAGAACTTACTTGCGATCCATTTTTCTCTTTTGAATTTTTACTTTTATTTTATCGATAAAATAGCCTCGTAAATATTGGCAGTGGCACGGTGGACAAAGACCAATTATGGATATATATATATATATATATATTTTTTATTGATGCAAGCTTAAAGGATCTGAACTAGTAAAATCAGAACAAAAAGGTCCATGACCAAACACGAGCAAGTTGCAAACTAGGAAACCGAGATCTCTTCCATGCCACTGATTTCTTCAGCCAGCTGATGTTGTACTTTAGGCTCCAAGTCGATGAACTGGTTCGACTTGCTTGCTAGATGTGAGATACTTACTCTTCCTTGTCGTTTGATGTAATCCGCAACCGCATTCATCTCTTCCATTGATATGTAAATGTACTTTCCTCTATCATCCATGACCCCCGAGAGCCGCCCTGAACAAAAGAGTAGTGGTTTAGTATACCCATAGCAAATCACAGACTAGTGAATGAAATGAATGCTATTCTTATCATTGGATAGAGAGAAATATACCAATGCTCTCCAAAGAGGCGATCCTGTTGATACATTCCTACAAAAACAAACAGTTGAATCAGACTGGAGAACAATGACAAATTGTATTCATTTATTTTCCACATAGAGTATGTAGCCAGACGATACCTGAGTTCGTAGATGAAATTCTGCAGCCAGATCTTCAAGTGGAACACATTTCTGTTTCTGCAATCACATCAAGAAAGCATAAGCAAGGTTAGAGATTTTTGCACACTGTTTTATGATGTCACATAATTTGTATCTAACTATCTATACTTTGTTTTTATTCAGGAAAGTGTTAAGTAAAGGAGATATACCTTTATGTATTCAACAAAATCTGAAAGCAAATCTTGATTTCCTTCCTGCACTTCCTCTGTAGTACCTTCAGCATCAACTGAGAATTCCCCTTTCCATTTGTCAAACTCTAACGCAGCTGCCTCTTCTTCCTTGGCTTGTCTTGCTTTTTCTTCTTCTTCCTACACAACAGTGTCACAATTGCAAGCTTAGCATTTCAAAAACATAAAATCTGAGATAGTTGACATACCAACTTCCGCTCCTCTGCCTCACGTTCCTCATCCTTCTTCCTTCGCATTTCTGCATACCAGTCTTGTTTTGTATTCCTTGACTCACGTGTAGCTTCTTCAGCCTTTACTCACAATAAAAACAGAACTTGATCAGGAAAGTCTTGCCAAAAAGAAATGTACTATTCTGAGCTCAGAACTGATGCTATATCCTTAAGTTACAATTTAAAACAATCATAGTTGGGGACAGCAATTTGTCAACTGATATTCTTGGAATTTCTCATCCTTAATCCTGCTAAAGGTTTTCTATTAGAAGAATTAGCAACAACAGAGAATAATGGTAACCTGTCTTTGAGCTTCCCGCTCCTGTCGCTTCTTCTCTTTCTTCTTTGATGCTCTGGCTGCTTGAGATCCACCTGCTTCATCTTCATCTTCATCTTCACTTCCACTAATGTTCTCTGCTTCAAATATATAACCAAATAATTATCTGAGAGTCAATAGTTCGTTAACTTCCAAGACAATTGTAATCTTAAACTAGCAAGATGACAAATGAAACAAACAAACAAACAAAAACTAATTGACTGATTCTTGAATAACTTGGTTCGAATTCTCACTAGCTATAGTAAACTCTCAAACCAGTAACATCCAATTACATAAGCTTGCCTCTAACTATAAAGTAGCAGAAACTTGATATAACATAATCGTTCATATCAAAACAGACTCAATCCTCGAAACTTGATACCAACCTTGAACATTGGATGTTGAAGAGCTAGCACCAGAAGCTGCTGGTCTCCGACGCATCCTACGCCCACCGGTAGCACGTGGCACATTTTCACGCGGCTGAACCTTTCAATTTTTAAGGCGAGAATTTCCATAAATTCATAGATCAAAAAAAAATGTTCCAGTCCATTTCACAAAAAGTATGAGAAATTAACCTGTGGAGGTTCAGCGACATCATCTCGTGATCTACTATCAACCCGACGTTTCCATAAGAACAAAGGAATCACGGCTACTATCAGAATCATCGACACTATCAGTGCCAAAATCTCCTCCATCTCTTACCTGCGATCCAAAATTATCCAACAAAAGAAGGATTTGAGGATACGGTAGAGAAATAACACCACTTGAATAATCAAATCCAGAAGAAATGAATTCAAATTACTCAAAACTTTAACCTAATTGCGTTTTCCAAATATTTGATTGTCTTCTCTTTTCCTAGTTTCACCTAAAATCGTTTTCCTCGAGGATTGCAGAGCTCTCAACTTGAACTTGATTGAGAAGACAACCGGTGGTTATTTCGTAAATTTCACGCGACTTTCAGACCCTCTGGAACAGTCAGTCTTCAGGACCCTCTGGGACAATCAGAGTCTTCAAGGCCCTCTGGGACACTCAGAGTCTTCAAGACCCTCTGGAACTCTCAGAGTCTTCAAGACCCTCTGGAACTATCAGAGTCTTCAAGACCTCTGAACAGTCAGAGTCTTCAAGACCTCTGAACAGTCAGAGTCTTCAAGACCTCTGAACAGTCAGAGTCTTCAAGGCCCTCCGGAATATTCAGAGTCTTCAAGGCCCTCTGGAACAATCAGAGTCTTCATGGCCCGCTGGAGCAGTAAGAATCTTCTGGTCCCCTCTGGCAAAACGTCAAGGATTCGTACGCTAAATTGAATTAGCGAAATGTTTTTTCGTCACAAAGTGACTTTTACAGTTTCGTGCTTTGCATTTCCGGATCCAAATTCAGGTTTACACAACAATAAACTTTTTCTTTAGCACTCGAACATTTTATAATCTAAATTCACAAGACAGTCATAGATAATTGCATTCATCTTGAAGACGATGTTTATGGAGAATTCTTAACAATCTGATATTACACAAGTAGCAAAAGAAGCAAACGAACAACGACAGTCTCTTAGTATATCATATTCATACCGAAGCTAAAATTTTAAACACGCAACACAAGATAATAGAGTAAGGTGAAGAAATGTTCTGGAACTGCTCGACAACAGTAATAATCCCCACTAAAACTGCTAACAACAGCCTAGGGACAACACAACATAAGCAGCTCAGAAACCATGGATCTTGATGTTATCTTTCTTCACAAGGCCAGCCTGTACCATGATATAAGTATGGGAAACAAGATCAAGTAACAATCTTTTTTTGTATCTTGTTTGTGAAAAAAGATTAATTTTTACCTGGACTAGGAATGTTGAGACGTTCTTTCTCTGGTCGCCTTGAAGTTGAATAACCTATACGTTCAGGCAGGAACATCAGCAATGGAGAATAAACTAGAGGGTGCACATACATAATTCGGCTAAGCTTTGCAATTAGTGTTTAACCCTAAAAACACAGTTACTTGAGATGACATGGATGCACTATGGAGTTTTAAAGCATGTAGTACCTGTCCCAGTTCAGAGTCTTGAACCACAGTTCCGTTACAGCAAAATTCTTTCTTGAGGTCTTTAAGTATCTTGTTGTAGCTATACTCTTTCTTCAGCCCCTGGACCGTTGTCAAGCTTTTCCTACCATTCCGCTGCTGAACACGAATGTGAATGTACTCCTTTGTTCCTGCCCCTGAGTCTTCAACATTCGCATCAGCAAACGGATCTACAGACAAGCAAAATAGCAACTGATTAGATTCTATCAATTCTCACATAAATCACAACGTGAAGAATCCAAAACTTGAGAAACAAATTTACAAAAACCCCATATTTAATGAACAGATAAGCATAGGTACTCTGGTATTAAGTTTCAAGCGTTCTATAATGGGCACTTACCGAAAGCAGTAGGGACCTGGGAATCAAGTTCAGACATGAAACTTTGTTGATCTGAGGGGAAAACGATAGAGAAGCTGAGACCTAAACAAGAAGGCCATCGTCACATAAGTATTCAACACACTTATAAGGATAAAAAAACACATAACAGAAGATGAAAAAGTTAACCACAATCGATTTTAGCACAAATACTATAAACTAGGTGTTCGATAATAGCTAAAGAGCTAAATAAAACACAGGAAACGAATAGATAAATAGACTTAGCAGTATAGCATGATAACACACAATTCTAGCAGAAGCCACGTTAATTTAGAGATTAATGAGACTTAAACCCAGATGGGAAACTACAAACCCCAGCTAAGAAACTATCCCCAGATTTAGAATCCGCAGCAGAAGATTTGAATTGAGCTAAGATACTATCTGCAGCAACATATTGTCATCTTATCCCATAAACCTCTAGCTAAGCAGATCAAGTTCAATTGCAATGACTTATATAAAGAAAACACATCAATCCACCAAGTAGTAACTTTGATCACCAAAATTATGGATCGAGCAACGAACCCAAACTTCAGCTCGAAATCAGAGAAAGAGCAAGAAGCAATTTCTAATCTGATAGAGCAAGACTAACGCATAAAATTTTACCTGATCTAAAAAGGAGGGTTTAGAGGATCGGACTATCGGAGAAAGAGAGAACGAACAGAAACCCTAAATTCGGATAAAGTCTACAGATATTTTGGGTTCAAGTATTTTCAGTCTTTTATCTATTTTTTCTTTTTTTAGTTATTTTTAAAATTATTATTATTTTAGATTTTGCTATATCCCAAGGAAGAGCCTCTGCTTTGGTGAGATTCGGTGACGGTGAATATACAACTAAAAAAAATTATACAAAAATGGTTGCAAGATGCAATACTCTACTCAAGATCTCATAAAATCGAATATAAATGTTTCAACACACATTCATTCTCCTGATACAAGACAAAAGTAAAAGAAAACAGACCTTTAAGGCTTTTAACAAGCTATATACAGATTTAGCACCAACATGAAGTAGTGTGTTACATTTATGTATAAACATAACTTTGTCTTTTGGCTTCAGAGGTAGTGAACATCTCATCCAAGGCTCAAGCGAAAATCCATTGGCCTGGCGTTAACTTGACGGTGTGCACTTCCTATCTCACAAGCATTCACTCTTGCTGCAAATCTGAGTGAGCATAGAGACTCACCAGTCGAGGAAGGTTCTGGTGTGATGTTCACAAACATTAGCGTCTTCGAGTCACCACCTAAACAGGGCTGATCATAGAAGGAAGTCAACCAAGTTTCATTAGATTACATAATCTTTTTAGGTTTTGATTAAGTGATATGTGTTTACCTGAAGAAGATAAGTGAGCTTCGAGTTTCTGAAAGGAACATGATCATCTTTCTTAGCTAATGCAAATATGACATCGCCTAGAGATGATAAGCTTTTGTTGATTGCCTAAGTTAGATTTCAGTTAAAAAAATCATTAAGCCTTATTAAATCTTAGTTCTTCGATCTATAAAGAATGTGTTCGCAGACATTACTTGAGTTTCTTTAAGTCTATCACCAATTGATCCGCTCCTCGATAAACGCTCACTTCCCGCTAGATCAATCAGGTTCAAGACACCTTGTACTTGTTGCTCCGTGCTCTGTAAGATAACCAGGAAACGAACAAACTCGGATTTGGTTTAGACGCCAAACTTATCAAACGTTGTTGTTTCTGATTAGTACCTCATTGATTCCAGAGATTCTCAAGGTGAAAACAAAATGGCTTCTTGATGATTGTTCATTCATCGCGGTCTTCCCTACTGACCTGGACAAAACTCAAAGACACAGTTTGAATCATTAGCAGCTTTTGGTTTTTCAAAATAAGGAATCATTGCCAATTTTCTAAAACAGATACTTACCTGTTTCGAGCTGCGTGGTTTAAGAGGAAGGAAACCTCTCGGCTGCTTCGAACATCAACAACAGTAAGTTCCACAACATGTGTGTTCCCATTAGCATCATGTTTGATAGCATACTTCTGAGGAGAAACGCCATTTTCTGATCTCACTGCATCCTTGTTTGTTGACAACAGATCCCGAATCGTTTCATTGTATATTTCCAACATAGACACCTGTAATATGTATATCAACCAATCTATAGTACTATGAACGTTATCTTATCCATTTTATAAGTCTCCTACGAGGTTTATTACCTGCAACTCATACTTCCAACCCTGTGACCGAAGAGACTGCCTTGTTTGAAAGATTTGTTCCAAACATCGAGGAATCAGTCCTTTTTCCTCTGGGATTCCTGGCCTACCCATCATTGTATAAGTTTTTCCAGATCCAGTTTGCCCATATGCGAAAATACAAACCTGAAAATGTGTAGTAACACAATGAAACATAGCATTATTCTTTTTTTATTTGCTTAATTGATTGTTTAGACAGTATTTACACTACTATTGTGTAAATTTGAGGAATCAAATAATAGAAGAAATAAGCAAAAACAGAGAATGAAACAAAACCAAATCAGATAAATACCTTGTAACCATCAAGAGCACTCTGAACAAGTTGAGAAATCTCAACAAAAACATCTTCCTGTGAGGCACTAGGTATAAACACCTTATCAAATGTGAAACAATGTTTTTGCCCTGGCCAAAACAAACATCAAATCAGTCTCTCTTTTTTTTCACAAACCGAGTTTTTTTCAGAAGATTTGCTAATACCATTTTGCATCACGTCAATGCCTCGACCAAGTGCTTCTAAAGATATAGGATAGGAGATAGTTTTGGCCTCTTCACTCGAATTTTCACCTGATAATAGAGGTCGAACCCTACAGAATACGCGGATATTTCCCTTCAATTCCTGCAACATTCAAACGTCCAAGCTTGCTCAATATATCACATGGGAAATGGACAAAAAAGTTGACAAATTTTAACCTGTATGGTGTTGTGCAACTTCTTCCGTAGTTTTTCTCCTTCTATGAGTTTAAGTTCAGCTTCTTCTAAGCGATTTCTCAGCTCAATAATGCTTTCCTTTTGCTGTTCAAACTCATTGATTTTTGCAAAGGTAGACAAATCAGCCACCTAATCATAGTGAACAAATATGAAACCAGAATCTAAAGATTTTTATATACATATTCATTTCTATATGTAAAGCTCAAGAATGTGATGAGACCTGCAGTTGCCTCTCTGAAGCTACTAATTGATCCTGCAACTCTTGTAACTCCTTATTTTGAGAAGAACACTTACTCTGGACAAAAAGATTACACTATCTTAAGACACAACAAAGATAGAGTTTTAAGAAGAAAACGCAAGAGTGCATTCAAGAATGAAGACAAACCTCAAGTTCATTTATGGTCTCTTTGAAGTCATTTTGCTTGGTTGCTTCCTCTTGCAGATTTTTAACTTCAGCTATATGGCGATCACGGTCATCTTTGACCTGTTGAATCTCCACTTTAAGACTTACAATTTCATTCACCAACTCATCTTTTTGCTTCATAATATCATCTTGAGACGCCTAACAAAAACAAGACACAGATCATAAACCCTGAGCTAATCAAAAGTTTATTCTCATTAACAGAATAAAGACAGAAATCAAATAACCTTAGAAGCAGCAAGCTGATCCTGCAATGCTTTAAACTGGCCCTTTAAGTTGCCAATACTTTCTACAATGCCAGTCCGTTCTTTCTCTCCTCTCTTTATAATTTCATGAGCTTCATCGAGATCACCTTGGATCTTGCTATTATACAGCTGCAAGCTCGAGTTATACTCTTGCAAGAGTTTGTACATGTCATTGACAGCTTGAATCTGAAACAAAACAAAAGAATCCAAAAAGAAATTGAAAAATCAGTCAAAAAACTTATCATTTATTTCCCTTTTAAGTCTTTTTTGACTTCCTCACCCTCTGGTTAGCTGTTTGAAGGTCTCCTTGTGTTTTTGCTAGCTCTTCTGTAAGAGCAGCTTGCAACTTTTCAATAGCAATTCTTGATTCTCTCTCTTTTCCAAGAGCATCATTTGCAGCCTAATGCAAAACAAAACAATACAAAGTTCAGAAAAATCACAGAAAACGAATAAATGCAAGTTGTGAGTTTCTTACCAATTTCTCTGTTTGTTCTTTGGCAAGTTGCACTTGAACAGAGGCAAAGCTCTTCCTCAGTTCATCAATTACCAAATTCAACTCCTCTTCCTTTACTTTCAAATTAACCTCTGCAAACAAATGCAGTGAGTTTTAAGTTTTAAAAAATTCCAAAGGTTCAAATAAGAACCAACTACTTTAAGTCCTCAGTTAGATCAAAATCTTTAACACACCCAAGTCGGCACAATACTTCTCGTTCATCTCAATGGCGTTCTTCAACTTCTCTTGCTCAAAGGCGTAATCTAACTCAAGTTCTTGAAACCATCTAATGCAAAGCCTAAGCCTTTTAACATAGTCCATTGTATTCTCGCATCTCTCCTATAAAAACCAACTAATAATCATTCAGGCTTAAATATTCGAAATGAATCTATTTTAAACTAAAGTTTCATTATTGACATTTTAATCTGCAGAAGAACAAATATACACAAATTGCTTGGATCTTCAACATTTTTACTCATCACAGAGACTAAAAACATATTAGATTTGGAAACAAATAATCTCAAGACTAAACTACAATAAAATAAATAAATAAATCATTTGATAGAGTTGCATGTACAGAGAGATCTCGATTTCAGCTAAACATGAACTATGAAAAAGAGAGACAAGAGAGGACCTTGTAATTATACTTGCTTTTGTACTTGATTCGCTCATGAAGAAGAGCTTCAACATCTTCTCTTGTAAACTCAACCGGACCATATTCAGATCCTTCATTATCTCTCGCCGGAAACCCTTGCCGGATTCTTCCATTGTTCGTCATTTCTCCCATCATCTATTTTTTTCCTCTAAAAAATTCTTCTCGTACCTAAAAAATTACTCAGGATTTGTCTCTTTCTAGCACCTCAATAAAACCATAAAGATGCAAATTTTAATTTTATTTTTAAAAAGGATTTAGAGATTAAATCGAAAAGGATTCAAATTTCAAACACGTAAATGAGTGAATGGGTTTATTTGTAATTAGGATCATTTAAAAACAGTACAGTTGTTAGAAAGAGAGAGTAATTAAGCAGTGTGATTTGAGCTAAACAACAAAACACTTAACAGTCAAGACTGAAACTTTAGGTGAAAAGAAATCGAGTAAATGCAATTTCATAGAGAAAATTTCACAAAGTTCAGATTTGTAGAAATTCGTGAGAAGAACAAAAAAAGAAGAAGACCTTTGTATTATTTTAGTTTAGAAATATAAAATATCAAATATGTCTCGGTTCTGTTCTCCCATCGCTCGCTGCTGCCTACTTCTAATTGTTGTTGTTTGGTGTGTTCTGACTAAAAGAGATTAATGTGGGGCCGTTGATTTGATTTAAATTAGGCCAGCTAATTCCAATCACATCCGTTGCTTTATTTTTATTTTTTAACGTTTTCGCTTTTTAGCTAATTAATTGATATCAGAAGAAAAAAATTAATTTAGTATGTTGATTCCTCATACAAGAAATCTTTTTTTGGAAGCAAGGAAAATTTTAAACTCAGTAGATATATCTAAATTCAGCTGCAACAAAAAATTCTTTATTGAAATGTATGAAGCATTTAACGATTCTTCCAATTCTATGGAAACAAATATAGCTAGATTTTATGCTAGCTAGTAGTTGAAAGTTTTTATGATATAATACAACAAGAAGTGTACTTTGTTATTTATAACATTTGTAGTACTAGTATATAATACTATATATTAACATATTTTCATAGGTTATTACTGTTATACCGGTAAGATTTTAAATCATAAATGTGTGAATTATGAAATTACATAACTTAACGAGTAGGCTAAAGAAAAGTTAAGATACGTCGGCAACTTGGCATTTTTCAGATGATTGATTCATTTCAAAAAAATAAAGATTTTGTGTTTTATACTAATCATCCTATATATTGACGTTGATGCATTCAAAAGTATGGGCTAAATTTGTCCAAATGCAAAATATTGTCATCCCTTTCTCAGATGCTCTCATTAATGTCTGATGAATTCAAAGAAAAAAGGTTATGTTCAGATTCTGTAAAGGTCCCGGTGATGTAAACTATTACACTGTTACATACTACTGTATTTGTTATTCTAATTCATATTTCATGTTAAAATCTCTATATTGACTGACATTTATATAAAGTTTGATAATGATTGACAATTTTTGAAAATTAAGGTTGCTTAATGATCCAACAGCAAAGTCCTTGTGACAAGAGGAGAGTGACAATAAGTAGTCTCAATGTTTCAGAGGCATTCATTGGGTGGTTGCTAGGGACGAACCATTGATAGCCTTCAGGAGCTGTTCGACTAATCTCTAAGAGAAGTTCCAGTCCAGCCTCCACTGAACCTGTGCTACCTACTCTACATGTTATAAAGATGAGGAATCAACCGCAGTTGAAGTGATTATTATGTAGTCTGATAGACTCAAGATACCTATAGCAATGCTGAAGAAGAAAAAGTCTAAGGAAAGAAAAGAAAGAATAATGAAACAAGAAGAATATAGAAGTGGCTAAAAAGATTACAAGTGAGATAGAGACTCTTTGTGGGACAGAGAGTTTACAAATCAAAAACTATGTCGTTTAAAGCTTAGTCACTTTGTATATAAGGGCACTGTTCACAACCCTAAGTTTTTAACAAACAAAAAATCAATCAAAAATCTTTAAATTTATTTGCCGTTTATAATCTCTTTTCAAGTTTTCTATTTTTTCTTATTTGCATAACTCTGTAGCTAACAATTTGGTGCTTTCATTCGATTGTCAATGATTCCAGTGACAAGTAGTGTCGATTCGGCCTCTATTTCTGGTGTGGCAACACCGGAACTCGAGAAACAACCTC
>KE159337.1:160519-175462 GCA_000411055.1 Leavenworthia alabamica
GAAAATGAGGGAAATCAGGAGCTGGTAACATTGTCACTAAGCTCCATGAATGGAATGGCAGCTGAGAAAGCATTGAAAATGATGGGAAGGATTGGTGATAAGGATGTTGTTGTTTTGGTAGATTCTGGAGCTACTTGTAACTTCATATCAAAGAGATTGGTTAAAGAACTGGGCCTAGAAGTCACAGACACAAGAGGTTTTGGCGTGAAAGGTTGTGATGCCAGAATCATAAAAGGAAGAGGTAAATGTAGTGGAGTGTTACTTGGTATTCAAGGAGTAGAAGTTTGGGATGAGTTTATGTTATTCGATCTAGGGTCCATAGATGTCATTTTGGGATATTCGTGGTTGGAAACTCTTGGTGACACACGTATCAATTGGAGTAAACACACACTCAGTTGGAAGATAAGGAATATGTGGGTGACTATTAAGGGATATCCAGTCTTAAGCAAAGAACAAATTTCTTTAAACTTCATGGAAAGAATGGTACAGCTGAAGGAAAAGCATATTAAGATTAAGGAGTCTAAAGAGATGCTACAATCTACGGTAAATCAGTTTCTGGGAGAAGAAAATGTTTCTAGAGTTGTCGATGATGGTGAGCTTAGAAGAACAGAAGAGTTTGAGCTTAAGATGGAAAAGACATCTAACCAGAAAAGAGAGTTGGAATCTGCAAAGGAAAAGATTAGAGATCATATTGAGTTTAGTGTAAATTCAGTTCTCAACGAGAAAATAGTGAACAAAGTGATTATTTTGGAGAGTGCAGTTTCTTCTCAAACTGTTTGGATACAAATTTTAAGAAACAAGACCAACAATATCCAAACGCAGATTCATCTTGACACGGATAAGATGACTTTAACAGCTGACAAAAATGAACTGAGGATAAAGAAGCAATAAAAGAAGAACTAAACGCATTGCAGGCTCTGGACAGACATGCTTTTGACAAAGATGGCAATCTGCAGACCTTAGCCTTGAAACAATACATTTGTGCAAACCTTAACCTTGAGGACAAGGTTAGTTTTTTAGGGGGGCAATTGATAGACTCAAGATACCTATAGCAATGCTGAAGAAGAAAAATTCTAAGAAAAGAAAAAAAGAATAATGAAACAAAAAGAATATAGAAGTGGCTAAAAAGATTACAAATGAGATAGAGACTCTTTGTGAGACAAAGAGTTTACAAATCAAAAACTATGCGTTTAAAGCTTAGTCACTTTGTATTTAAGGGCACTGTTCACAACCCTAAGTTTTTAACAAACAAAAAATCAATCAAAAATCTTTAAATTTATTTGCCGTTTATAATCTCTTTTCAAGTTTTCTATTTTTTTTTTTTTTCATAATTCTGCAGCTAACATAGTCATGGGGTATTTGCAACTGATAAGATGCAATCTTCTCAAGAATCTACCCATCAGCTCGAATATAGTTAATGGACTCAAGAATCTACCCAAGAACGGTAGTGAGATAAACCGGAGTTCCGGCACCAACAAATTCGGCGTACATTTCAGCTTTCAAATGGATATAGATATATGGGCTAATTTGGGCCTTTACTAACTCAAAAGTAACTCTCTTTTTTTTTGTGGCCCAAATATCCTTAGTTGAAATTCATATAATGTATTTCTTTTCCATTTATATTTTTTTATTTTTTAACAAAAAAATTTAACGCTAATTAATGCCTTTTGTTTTCTACTTTTAGGGCAAGGACAAATAGGCTTTGTTTTGTAATTTTCTTTGATGTAAACCTTCATCAACCAGTCAAATGTATTTTTATTTTGTGTCACCAGCCGATCAAAAGCTATTTCATTTAGGTGATAAAATACAAACGATTGGACAAGACGTTTAGAAGATCTGAGTAATGAGGATGTGGTTGAAAATGTCTTACACAAAGAAATAAACCAAATAGAAAAAACATCCGGAAAAGTTCAAGATTAAACTTGTGGGCTCGATGGGTCATGATGTTTCTAACCTTCAAGACAAAAATCAAAATCGATGGATCACACTTACAAATTTCATTAATGTAGCATGTATAATTATCCATGATGACAATTAGTTGTTTGATGAAAAAAAAACTCACATTATTTGCATTTACAAAAAAAAATTAAGGGACATATAATTTTTTTATATTGTATAGTATACTATAGTATATATTATATAGTTGGTATTGAAGAAAAACTAAAACATGTACACTAACCTATGCCCAAATACTCTAGCTATATTTATATTCATATAACTTTACTGGTGCGCATGATTTGTATTAACCTCTAAACCAGTTAAATTTTATTTTGTACTTTGTTGCTCTTGACAAATCAATACTTCCAATTTTTTGTCTCTTGACTCGATTGGTTGTTCGAAGGACTAACACTTATTGTTGAAGTGTCTTTTTTGTCCGACAGTGTATACAGATATCAGTATTTTAAATACTACAATTCACCCACAAAACTATTTAAAAATATTGGAAGCATTAGATTTGGGAAATGTGAGATTGAAGGTACACGTTATTTTAGTCAGGAGACAAGCAACCCATACTGTTGCCTCGTGAGCCAAGAAGTACCATAGATAGCTAAGTTACATAAGTACGATACTTGTTGTCTTGATAAGTCAGCCATGATTGATGTATCAAACTGCATAAGGAAATTATTGGAAGTGGATATGCATGTGCGGACCAAGATGGCGTTGTTTGAATGTTAGAAGACTCGTTAAGACCTTAGAATGGAACGAGTCATATTATATATTTGTTGGAACTTAATTTTTGACAAAATAACTTTAGCTATTTTCCCGTATAATTTCTGGTGAAGACGTTCACCGGAAAGACCGGTGTTCGGCACGATAACATCATCGCTGAAAACATTACATGATAGTGTTATAAATTGTCAAAAACAAAGTTTGTTTGAATGAGAAATTATGGTTTAAAGTGGATAGCTGAAAATAAATACAAGCTAAAATATTTGACTAAAGTCAAATATAACACTTTAAAAAGTTAAAGGAGTAATAAAAAATAATTTAAGATCNTTCGGAACGTCACTAAACCGTCACACTACGGGGCGTTTACAGAATTAAGGAAAGAGATTTATCTCGACTCTGCAAATCTCATTCTTAATTCCTAAACTGGTATTTTGTATCATATTTATGATTATTTATTTGTATTCTCTTCACAATTATTCAGTTCGCCCATATTGTAGAATATACGTTCCTACAATATTATCATTATTATGTATTCTTTTTCATTGTAAACGTTTAAACTTTAATGTGACGATAATATCTAACCTTCTACATATTTTATAGACCGGTTCAAAATTTACTCTATGTTACCAAACAAGAATAGATAAGAGTGTGACATTTACTCACGATTTTTTTATCATATATAATTTACTATTTATGGTTAGGGTTTAATATTTATTGTTTGAGTTTAATATTTATTATTTAGGGTTTAAAATAAATTTTGATTTAGAAACTAAAATTTAGTACTTAAGTTTAGGGTTTTAATATATACTGTTTGGGTTTAGTATATAACTATATATTTTTTAAGATTTATATAATTTTCTTAAAATAAAGTTTAATTTCTAATTTAATTAAATTATTAAGTTATAATTTTGTCTTAAATTAATTTTAGTGGTATTTATGAATATAAACTAAATTTAGTGGTATTTAAGAGAATTGTCAAAAAAAAATATAAATAGCATTTTTTAACTCATAATAACATTTTTTCATATCTACAAAACTAAAAAAATATTACTCCTTATATTTCATTATAAATAGTTTTTTTTTACTTTTGAAACACAAACTAGAAAATTTTTGAAATTTTCTTTTTTATCTCTCCAAAATGTACTAAACAAGTTTTTTATTGATCATTACATTAAATCTAGTGGAGTACTTGTTAGATTCCCCTCGCATTTACTTTAATTATTAACCACCATTCAAAATATTATTATTTCCTCTCCCACATTAATTCAAAGCTTATTCACTTGTGCTGTCTATATTCAAAATTCAGACCTTTAATAACAAAGAAAACAAAAATATTGCAAGCCTAAAAATTGTTCTTTTTTCTATTTCAGTAATTTTACCTTTATAATATAGGCTCATATAGCTTCAAAATCAGTTCCCCTAATTTGTTTCTATAACATTCATTTCAAATTTATTTATTTTTGCTTTTCCTTTATAAACTTTCAAACCCAAAATCAGTGGATAGAGAGTACAACAAAAAGGTTGACAAAAAAAAAAAGAGAGTATAACAAAAAAAATGGCAAATTCAAGCACAAGAATAATCGAGAAGAAGACGAAGAAGAACAATAAGCTTCCCAATGTTTGGTTCTCACTGAAGAAATCTCTCACTTGCAAATCTGACCCCTCCGACGTCCACGACCCTAGATCCATAAAAGGGTTATCTACCATATCCACAAAGAAATCAACAACTTCCTCCGATATCGGAACCCGGTCCGGTTGTTCAAGATCCATAGCTAATCTCAAAGACGTAATCAATGGAAACCAACGTCATTTGGAGAAACCACCTTGTTCTAGTCCTCGTTCTATTGGAAGCAGCGAGTTTCTCAATCCCATTACTCACGACGTTATCCTTAGCAACTCCACTTGCGAGCTCAAGATCACTGGAGGAGCTACAGAATTCGTAGGGACTCTAAGGCCAGCTACTCCAGTGCATTACTCTTCTTCACGCCGGAGCCAAGCTTCCAGAAAGGGTTCCGACAGTGAAGGATTAAGATTTCAACAGAGCAGAAGGGAAAGTGACAATTACTCTGTTTCTTGCTATAGATGCGGTGAGAAATTTAGCAAACTTGAAGCTGCAGAAGCTCATCATCTCTCTAAACACGCCGGTAAATAAATAATAGCATTCCAAAGTCTCTTACTTTTTTTTCAGCAAAGGTTTTAGTTTTTACAGAGTTTGTTTATTATTATCGAAAATTTCAGTCAGTGAGCTCATGGAAGGAGACTCGTCGAGGAAGATTGTGGAGATAATCTGCAGAACAAGCTGGTTAAAGAGTGAGAATCAAGGCGGGAGAATCGATCGAATCTTGAAAGTTCACAACATGCAAAAAACTTTAGCTAGATTCGAGGAATACAGAGATACTGTGAAGATCAGAGCAAGCAAGTTACAAAAGAAACATCCGAGATGTATAGCCGACGGAAACGAACTACTCAGGTTTCACGGCACCACCGTCGCCTGTGTTTTGGGGATAAACGGGTCGACGAGTATATGTTCATCGGAGAAATGTTGTGTTTGTCGGATTATACGTAACGGGTTCTCGGAGAAACGGGAGATGAACAACGGAATTGGAGTTTTCACTGCGTCGACGAGCGAGAGAGCGTTTGAGTCAATTGTAGTTGGCGGTGGTGGTGATCGGAAGGCGTTGATTGTGTGTAGAGTAATCGCTGGGAGGGTTCATAGACCGGTGGATAATATAGAGGAGATGAATGAGTTGAATGGGTTTGATTCTTTGGCTGGTAAAGTTGGGTTGTATACAAATGTTGAAGAGCTTTATTTGCTTAATTCTCGAGCTTTGCTTCCTTGTTTTGTGCTAATCTCCAAACCTTAACATCAATCTTTTGATCAAAAATATTGGAAATTTTTTGTTGATTAGTTTGTATGAACAGAATTCCACATTAAAATTTGCAAAATCCTCGAACAAATATAAAAAGATTAAAAGCTTTGTGCTATTACTTGGACTCTTGTGTACTTGGTTTAATGATTGATTCATATTTATTCTTCTATAAGTCAACACTCTTATATAGTAGTGGTAGTAGTAACTCTCTTTTTTTTTAACTTTAATAAAGAAAATATATATTTGGCTTGCATTATTTTCAGGGTTTCATGTGACTTGAGTTTGATAATATATTAGCATACATAAATATATAAAAAGATTAAAAGCTTTGTGCTATTACTTAGACTCTTGTGTACTTGGTTTAATGATTTATTCATATTTATTCTTCTATAAGTCAACACTCTTATATAGTAGTGGTAGTAGTAACTCTCTTTTTTTTTTAACTTTAATAAAGAAAATATATATTTGGCTTGCATTATTTTCAGGGTTTCATGTTACTTGAGTTTGATAATATATTAGCATACATAAATATATAAATTTGAAAAACTTGAATTTATAATAAGGTTATCTTTACAGGTTAAACCGAATATAATTGAGAGGGTTTTTTCTTGAAACCACATGACGTGAAAGTCTCTTAGATTGTTAACAATGCTTATAAAAATACTTGTAAACTCAAATTCAAAATGTATTGAGAATGGTATTTGTTCATGGTGTAATTGATAGTATTGATGAGTATTCATATAATCCATGCATGGACTGGTTACACAAATAACAAGAATGGAGGTTGAAGGGCGTCAGACGGGTAAGAAGGCTTAGTTTCACGGGTGGAGAATATTGGTAAATGACAAAATTCAGACACTAACTGCTGCATCGGGGAACATACTAATTAAATAATAATGCCCATTTTGCCTAGATTATGTAAGAAAATTTGTGCAGAGTAATGAACTTTGTTAATAGATATAACAAAATGGAATTGGTGGAAACTATTTTTTTCCATCTAATTAGTTACTTGATTTAGCTAAAATATTGTCACAGGTTTAAGCTAAAACCTCTCTGCAAAAAGAATACAAAACAGGAAGAGGAATCTATATCATTTAACGACAAAAAGAAAAACCTGAATATATAAACTAAGGGTATCTCCAACCATAACACTATATTTGATGTAAAAATTACACTAAATTTACTGTTGTGGTGTTCCAAAAAAAATTTCATCTTCAACCACAACACCAAATTCTAAAACTCATATTTTCTATTATCATATTATTAAATTTATAATTTTTTTAATTATTTTAAGAATTTTATAAATATTTATTATGTTTTTCAATATATATCTTAAAGATTTTTCACACTATTTAAAAAACACAAAAATTTATCTTTTTATCTTTCACTAATAGATTAGACATTTTTAATTAGTTATTATATTAAAATAATAAGAGTATTAATAGAAATATTGTTAAATAATTACATTAAAAAAATAAAACAACATTTTATATAAAAACTTTAGAAAAAATAAAACTACACTTAATACAAAAAAGATAATATTAAGTATTTTATAATTTATAAGTTAACTATAAGATTATAATGAATAATTGATTTATTAATTTTTAGTTAATAAATTTCTATTTAATTATATCATTAAATAAAATAAAATAATATATATTTTAGTGTTTTGTAAATAGTGTTACACCAAATATAGTGGGATACTATTAAAAAACACTAAAAAAAAAGTTTAATGTAAAATATAGAGTTTTTTACACTATATTTGTTGTTTTGTCGTTGGGTCGGAGATGACCTAAATAAAACCTCTCTTCAATCAAGTTTTTATTTTTCAGTCTGATTAAACATTGAGGTATTTGGTGAACACTATTAACTGATGAATATACAAAAAATATTGGACGTGCTACTCCGAAATATTATGCTAAATATCAAATTTAAATAATACATTGTCATGTTTTTGTTTCTAACCCAAAGGACGAGCGAACAAAAAAACACAAGTTGTAGGTATCATGTTGGTTTGAAAGCAAAATGGTCCATGCAATTTGCAAATCTACTGAGAGGATCAGAAGTGACGACAAAACTAGGGGTACTTTATCAAACAATCTAGAGGTGATGAGATGAACACACAACGACTAGAACTAGTAAGATCCATCATTTTAAATGTTCCAACAAAATTAATAATATAAAGGTGTTTACATAAAACCCATTTTAAAATGATTGGGATTTAAACACTTCATTATTAGATTCTAATAATCAAAGCAAAACAAAAGACTAATTGTTGCTGACCTCACTGCTTGAGTTATGAAACTCAAAATTGATGGAAGCCTCAATTGTTTGATGAATTATTTCTTCAATACCATATTTGTACTCAAACCCCAATTCTCTTAACTTATTTGAAGATATTATAGGCTTCATACGTTGCCTCTCTTCCTCGTTATCTTCTAACCTATAAATCAAATTTATAATATCTTTACTCTAGGACATGCAAGGATTTGATAAAAGCATTACAAAACTATAAATTTTATACAACTTACATTTTAGTTTTACAAAGAGACTCTTTAGAGAAGTGATGAATCATCAACTTGTGCATATCAATATTATCAACACAACATATGTATTGACCTTTAGCTTTTGATTGCTCCATCAAAAACATATGCGCTCTACAAATATCTTCAATGTGTACCAAAGCAATCGAACCCATTCTTTTGTTCACAGCAGATAATATCGCAAACATTTTTAAGTCACCTGTTTTGTTATTAAAATGTAAAAACAAAATGGTTAACTAAACCCAGTTGATATTATTCACTTATTAATATTGATAATGGAGTATAAATACCTGTCACTGGAGACAAGAGAACTTGAACACTTGATGGGACAAAAGGAGTAAGGAATGGACCTGAAACAGTTGTTGTAATGATCGAAACAAGATCCATTCCTCTCTCTTTTGCATATCTAAATGCTTCTTCCTCTGATACGAGCTTTGATAGCACATAAATCTGTGGCACATAATAATTCTAAAGTTTTGTTAGTAATGCCGAAAATGAATTATAAAGCATGTTATATAATACGTAGTATTTACCCATCCACTTGCTTGTGTTTTACGGACATGATCAATATGAGCCTTGCAAGATTCATTTACGACAGATCTCATCCGTTCATTCTCATCTTTGGCAGTTAGAGTACTAATGGATGATGTGAACACAACTCTTTTGACCGATTTTGACTTTAGACAAGAACCAAGTACATTCCGTACGCCTTTTATTGCCGGATCTATGACTTTGCTCTTTACATAACTCTCTAACCATTCAATTAAACAAAACCCGGTTTTTCGGTTAAAGTTTAAATACTAACGGTTTTTAACCGGTTAGGTGTAGGTGGTGCAATGACAAGGTCGTACCGAGATTGACGTGATCTGATGAGATATCAAAGTCCATGGAAGCGGCGACATGAAAGACGCCGTCACAGCCCTTAACGGCGTCATCGAAGCTACCTTCATCTTGAAGATCCGCTCGGAATATTCTAAGTCGTTCATTTTCCGTCCATTTTGATTGAAAATATTGAGATTTTGCTGTTAGAGGAAGAAGCGTTACTTAGTTCAATCAAATTAACCAATTAATACATATGTAATTTAAAAAATCTGTAATTCGATTGATTTTTAGAAGAGTATATGTACCAAGATCCCTAAGTGTGGCATGAACAGTGAAGCCTCTTTCGAGAAGAGACTTAACCAACCAAGAACCGATGTATCCACTTGCACCAGTCACGCAATACGTCATCGTTTTCATTTCCTCTCCTTTCGTTTCCATTATTTCAATCTTTTTCTTCTCCAAATGCCAAAATGGGTATACAGTACTAAATTATTATTTTTTTGGCTTGCAACTTTAAATTATAAAATTACGTGTCGATTTGTCTTAGCTATTTAAAATATATATATTTTTGTTTGTTTCCTTTTGTTCGGTGTTTTATTTAATTATTCTTGACATTTGGAAAACTAGGAGACAGAAACCTTTTTATCATTTTTGTTTATATTATTATATTTGGTAAGATTGGATTTTATTGCTACATTGGCGTTATTACAGAATCACAGTGCATTTGATATAGTTTACTTGGAAATATTAAAAGAGGAGATAAAGATGGATAATACAACCTCATTCGTTTAGACATAAGAAGAAATAAATCTTACGAGCTATATGGCTTTGGTCTCCTTGAATTTCTACCCAGTTTTCTCTATATTGCATCAATTCAGAGCTATGGCTTGGAGCAATGAATTGAAACACTTCAACCTAGTTATGATAACATGTAAGATATANCCTTGCATACGTACGACTATTCTGGAGTTACCAGAGAGGCTAGGGCATGAGCGCCATTTCAAGCGAAGAGGCCCACTGTTGTGTTTGTCTTGTCTTCTTCCAAACATCACATCATAAGGCTTCCAAGTTCTAAAAACACATTGTAAATGTGGCCACTTAAGAAGGCTGGGCTGAGCCGGGCCGGGCCCTAAACACACAATTAATCCACTAAATTAAAGCACAAGTTGTTTCACGAATTATAATTTGACACATCATTAGCAAATTTACGTTGTTGAACCTTAAAAAGTTTATTATTATTTATTACCTATAATCGAATAAATAGTCGACTATTATTAATCTTGGAAAAACCAGTTCAAAATATACTTTGACTTTTTCAAATAAATAAATCCCATGGGATAGACTCTTAACTCTTAAGTCACATGTATATGTGTATACACAGTCATATAAATATATATAAAAGTATATAAATGTGGTCAATGTGATGATGAAGTGGTGCCTAAACTCTAAAGGATGAAAATTGGGTATTACATATAGACACAAAACACTTAATGGTGACACCCAAAAAAGACCATTATCTTTTGTACCCACTCATACGCACACAGATCCACAATAACCGCCACACCATTATCACTAAAGAACCTATGACTAGAACACACATTACATCTTGTAAATCCAATTCAGTAAATATTACTTTCGAAAGAAAACTAAATATTTATTATATCCTTCCCCTAGCTGATTAAGTAGACACCCCAATACCTCTTCCTCCTTTCTATCGAGAATATTTTTGCTAAGAAAAGAAAGTTACGGATTGTGGTTGTGGTTGTGGCTGTGGTCGATGCGTGTGTTTGCTACGTGCAAGGATCGGACCCATCGGTTATAATTATTGGGGACACTAGTCAATAATGGGCTTAAAAGTTTTTATGACCTTTAGACCCAAATTCACATTATTCTTCGTTGAATATAAGTTTCATGACATTTTTAAATATGTTGCATTTGTTTTTTCGATATATTACCCACTTACTCTTTCCAACTTTTTCTATATAATTATATAATAATCTAAAGTCCAATATTAGGCATGTTTGTGATTGATATTTCTGTAAGCATGCTCATAAAAGAAAGACTTGATTATAACTAATTTAGAGTTTATTCTTATGATATTTCCTTCTAATTTATCGAAACTGTTAATAATGCTCAAGAGGTACTTCCTTTATCGATGGAAATGCATAGAGAAACCAATTAATATTAGAGGCCAGTAAAATTACTATTCATACTTTCCAAAATAATAATAATAATAAATAAATAAAATAGGTAGAATATTGATGTGATATAAGCTGCAAATATAAAATAAAAATAGGACAATTCTTAAAAATATCACCAAATTAATTTTAATTTCTAGAAATACCATTAAAATTAATTTAAGATAAATTTATCATTTAATAATTCAATTAAATTGAAAATTAAATTATATTTTTGAAAAATTACACGAAACTCAAACAATAAATATTAAACTCAACCATTAAATACTCAACCCAAACAATAAAAAACTAAACCCAACCACTAAATACTCAATCCGAACATTAAATTAAAAATATGATTTTAATAAAAATTGTATTTATGTCTAATTAAAGAAAATAATGTAATTTTGTTATTAGAAAGAATTACTAAGTAAGATAAAATAATTAAAAATGTATATGTGATCTATGATAAAATTAGACTTGAACTGTTATATTATATTCATAGATAATCTTTGAGCGAGTTTATAGTTTATACTTTATACACATAAATTGTGTTAAGCTCTTTCATGACCCATCTTGTCAGCTTTCCCTTAATTTTATACACATAAATGTTTATCATATCCTAATTAAGGCCACGAAATTATAACTGCTTAATGGGAAGTAAAGTTAATTAATTATGGCTGAGAAAAAATATCAAATATTATATTATATGTTTTGACTGGAATGAAATAATTAAAAGGTGAAAAACCGACACACTCATTTTATTGGTTAGTAGCATGTGACTTATGTCATTATCCAGCAATTTTGTTGGTTGTGTTATAAACTTTGTTGTCTTAAAATGTTGTTACTCAAATCATATGGTCTTATTTTAAAAATATTTTAATCAATCCATTATATAAAAGAAAAAGTCTCGAACTTATTTATATCTTTGTTGTCTTACATTTTGTTAACATTATAAAATACTATTATCTTACTAATAAAACTAAAAGAGTTTATGTTAAGAAAATGTAAACCAAATTACTAGAACGTTAGAAACCAACATGTTTTCACATTTTCCCATAATAACATAGATGTTGAATGATATATCATTAAACACTAAATAAAATAAACATACTTTAGATGTCGAATGATACTTACATTTTTCTGGTTTTGAGTGGACAATGCGGACTGATTCATTTTCATATTATAAGTAACGTTAAATCAATCTACTTATAAAATAAGTACGTCAAGTGTTACTGTTAAGTATAGAAAGGTTTGAGAAAACCATAAAGTGGATATGCAACTTTGAGGATACGATCGGTTGATTAGACTCTAAAGAAGTCGATATTTGATTGACTCGACCTCTTTCTCATGCGAGAAAAGATTAATATATATTCGAATAGTAAAAAAGAAAATGAATATTAGCTACACATATTAGAGACAAAATCCCATAAAATAGTGACCCAAGTTAATGGACTCTTCCCCAGCAGGGACAACACTAATCCATAATTTTGTAGCTATCAATAAATACAACCTAACAATATATTACTATATACATAAGATTAGTGATTTGTAAGCTAAAATATCCTTAATATAATCTTAAAAAATCCTTTGCTAATTCTTTTTATATAATCAACATCATTATAAGCTAAAATATACAAAATCAAATCTATTACATAAAATAACTCTGTAAATTTGATAACTATAGAATATTTTTTGTTTTATCAGCACTAGATTGCTTTCTTTAAAAATTGATACTACTAATAAACTTACAAATTTTGGGAGTAAATGCAAAAAAAAAGATATAAAATTTGATGATTTTCCTATATAAAATAATCCACTATATGTATTAGTAGTAATAAATTATCTGTAACAACTAAGTTATTAGTTGTATACACGTAATTTTGTTATATAGATTTGCATAGTGTTAAACCCTTTTTAAAATTCGATTAGTCTTGTTTTTACATGCGAGTATATCCTTGCTACAAAATTGTACAAAAGCAATATCAGCATGCATTTAGAAGAAAACAAAAGCTAAAAAATTCATCAAAATGTTTTATTTTTATTTTCAATCAAAACGTTAAAACTTTTCTCGTTTTTGGAAGTAGTGAACTAATAAACCCACTTCACTCAAATGGATACAATGATGAAACCAATTGATAGACGAGGACATATATGCATTCATTATTGTACCTCTTGTGAATTTTAATGTTTTTCCAAATAAGTAAATATGGAAAAAGTAAAAAGAAATAAATAATGGAGTAATGAAGACAAGGGAGAGAAAGACATGGAACTCAAATTGTCAATGTTTCTTTCAATCTCAAGAGCTTTTGCCTTATTTTTACTTAGTGGGTTACATTAATAGTTACCTCTCAAATTGTCAAAAGATAAGGATAAAACTAATAAACATTTGATATACTTTTTTGATATATGGGATCCTCATAAAGTTACAAACATTTTACTTTCTTTCTCCAACGAACGATCTATTCCAAAATCAACAAATGATGTCATGACATCACAAAATTATCACATCAAATATCAATGTTAAAACAGTTACTTCATTATGAAATTTCTTAGTAGACTTAATAGCAGGGTTAAAAATTAATTGTTTAGGTAAATATTGTTACAGCATTTTATAAAAGTTATATATCTAAAATTTGCAGCAAAATTTTATAGATTAAACATGTAAACTATTTTATTGAGTGTATTAAATGATTATAATAGTAATTAACATGCTAAATGATCATATATATTAGTTTTATATGAACTACGTATAAGCCTGTACAAATTTTGAAGTATAAAGTTTGTGTATATACATGTAACCAAACATAATAAATGTTAAATTTGTATACAAACATAAATTTTTTGTTTAATTAATTTTCTGTTTAAATGATGGGTTTATGTGTTTATCTGAAGAAGATAAGTGAGCTTTGAGTTTCTGAAAGGAACATGATCATCTTTCTTAGCTAACGCAAATATGACATCGCCTAGAGATGATAAGCTTTTGTTGATTCACTAAGTTAGATTTAAGTTAAAAAAATCATTAAGCCTTATTAAATCTTAGTTCTTCGATTTATAAAAAATGTGTTTGCAGACATTACTTGAGTTTCTTTAAGTCTATCACCAATTGATCCGCTCCTCGATAAACGCTCACTTCCCGCTAGATTAATCAGGTTCAAGACACCTTGTACTTGTTGCTCTGTGCTCTGTCAAATAACCAGAAAAGAAAAGAAACTAGGATTTAGTTAGGACGCCAAACTTATCGAATGTTGTTATTTCATTATGAAATCTAATTAATACCTCATTGAATCCAGAGATTCTTAAGGTGAAAACAAAATGACTTCTTGATGATTGCTCATTCATCGCGGTCTTCCCTACTGACCTAGAAAAAACTTAAATACACAGTTTGAATCATTAGCAGCTTTTGGTATTTCAAAATAAGGAATCATTGCCAATTTTCTAAAATAGTTACTTGCCTGTTTCTAAAATATGACTCATGAGGTAGTTGTGACTGACGGTGATTCCCAAAACTTCCGTATATTATATTAACCAAAACTGGGAGAGTGTGAGAGTACGGATTTACTTTTAGAAATTAAAAAAACTTTGAATATTATACATACGCATTGTTAGTGCACCTGATTTTAGATGGGGAAAGGGGAACATCCGCGTGACATGTTGGTACATTCTGTGTATATACCCCAATTCTTCAAATGATAAAATAATGTGAATTTGTAATAATCGATCTGGCTATGAAGCGAATATCCTGAAATTTAAAGGTATTTATGATTCGATTCGTTTCATCTGAATCACTAATATTTCAAATTGTAACATCCGTGCACGAGTATGACATCGGGGAACCTCGGGAAAGTGTTTCGGGAAACT
>KE159337.1:187033-201097 GCA_000411055.1 Leavenworthia alabamica
TATTTAAAAATAAAATTAAGTTTAAAGAAAAATATGTATCTTATTATTATTTTAATATTTTTAAATTTAGTAAAATAAATATTAATATGTAAAAATATCAAAACTAATATAAAAATAAAACTTAATATTACACAATAAATTTCAATTATAACATTAAAACATAAAATTACAGAAATAATCAAAAATAAAAACTAAAAATAACAAAATAGATTTTAAAAACACAGTAAAAACTTAAATAATAATTTAGTAACCGGGAAAATTAGTTCCGATTCCGCTAAGATAATCATAATACGGAGTATAATTTTCTGGATCGTTTGGTGATTGTTGACCTTCTCCTTGATCTTGTTCTCTTTGAAGTTGGTCTTCTTGCGATTGTTCTCCTTGATATTGAGATGCTTGATATTGAGATCCATGATATTGGTATTGGGAACCTTCAGCGTGTTCTTCATATCGGTTTTTTTGAGCTTTTTCTTTCAAAATTCTTTTTTTTTTTGAAAGAATCTAAAACGGCTACGCTACAATTAGTATGTTTCAGTTTTAGACACTAAACATTATGAATTACATTTTAATTAATATATCTGCATTTTCTGGTGATCTTATCCACAGTTTCACGTTTATTCTGTGTTTTCAAAAAGGAAAGAATCAGAAATCTCCAAACATATGCGTTCACACTCAACAAAATGTTTGAAATCTACTCATATCATTTACATGGATGATGAACATAATAAACATTTTCATCCCAAAAGCTTCAAAATAAAACGTACACGTGTCAACCTATCAACTGTTGAGTCCAGCTGTCTGGTCCCCTCTCCAATATACACACACCTCTCTACTTCTTCTCGCCGAGGTGGTTTCGTTTTTGGTTAGCTTAGGCTATTAAAATGGGTAAAAAGTGGTTGCTTGCCGGTTATTTGTGGGACAACCCGTACGAGATTACTCCGTATTAACCGGATATTGCCGGTCTTATAGTGCTGGTCAACCGGGTAAAACCCCGTTATAAAATCTGTGCCCCTATCTCATGCCTTGTTCTTATGGATGGACACACCTATTTTTATTACTATATTAGTCTGATTGAGATACTTATTAGAAGTGATTTAAATAAATAAATATGTTTTTTTCTTTCATTTTTGATAATTGAATTATATATGTATTTTCATACTGCAAAAAAAAGAAAGAAGACCATAGTACGGGTTTGACCATTTACGCCAGAAAGAAGAGCCACTTTCTTCTTTCCGTTATATATAATTAAATTAAATAATTAATGCAATTAAAAGCACGAATAGTAAATAATTAGTTCACTTAATTCATGGGATTAAACTGGTTAGGAAATGACAATTACACCCTTCTTCATCTTCCTCACTTGCTCTTTGGTTACTTTCACCTTCCTCTCTTTCTCATCTATATATATCAACCCTTCTCTTTCTTTCTTCCTCACACACTAAAAGCTCACAAAAAACACAAGAGTCTCTACTTCTTATCTATCTCTATCTTTTTTCCTACTTCTGAAACCAAAACCATGCCTGAGGCACCTTTAGACGTTTTCGATCTGACGCTTGATGAGAAAAACAAGAAGACACTTCAGTTGATTGAAGAACTCACCTCTAACGCTGATGATGTTCAGAGACGGGTCTTGAAGGAGATCTTGACCCGTAATGCTGACGTGGAGTATCTCAGGCGACATGACCTTGAAGGTCGCACTGACCGAGAGACTTTCAAAAAGGTGATGCCGGTTATAACGTACGAGGATATTCAGCCTGAGATTAACAGGATTGCTAATGGTGATAAATCCCCTATTCTCTCTTCAAAGCCCATCTCTGAGTTCCTCACCAGGTAATATTCTATCTTCTTCATGCTCTGTTTTTTGGTTTATTGTTTTGCTCGATGCTCTGTTTTTGCTTGTTTTTTTCCTCATGCTCTGTTTTGCTCGAAGATTCATAAGTTGTTTTTGGCGATGGGTACTCTTAAAAAGAAGCTTATTTTTTCATCTGGGTACCTGTAACAACTTTTTCACTAAATTTTGACAACAATTAAGAGTCTAACAAGGTGTTATATATGTTATTTCCGACAGTTCTGGGACATCTGGTGGAGAGAGGAAGCTAATGCCAACAATCGAAGAGGAACTAGACAGAAGATCACTCCTCTACAGTCTTTTGATGCCTGTGATGAGTCAGTTTGTTCCTGGTCTTGACAAAGGCAAAGGAATGTATTTCTTGTTCATCAAGTCCGAATCCAAGACTCCAGGTGGCCTCCCTGCTCGTCCTGTCTTAACCAGTTTCTACAAATCTTCCCATTTTAAAGAAAGACCCTTTGACCCTTACACCAATTACACAAGCCCCAACGAGACCATCCTTTGCCCTGACTCTTACCAGAGCATGTATTCTCAGATGCTCTGTGGCTTATACCAACACCAGGAAGTTCTTCGAGTTGGCGCTGTCTTCGCCTCTGGATTCATCAGAGCCATCAAGTTTCTTGAGAAACACTGGACCGAGTTGGTCTGTGACATCAGAACCGGTACTCTAAGTTCTGCGATAACCGATCCTTCAGTGCGCGAGGCTGTCGCCAAGATCCTTAAACCGAGCCCCAAGCTAGCGGATTTCGTGGAATCTGAGTGCAAGAAGTCGTCTTGGCAAGGGATTATCACTAGGCTGTGGCCTAACACAAAGTATGTAGACGTGATTGTGACCGGGACAATGTCTCAATACATTCCAACTTTAGATTACTACAGTAATGGCTTGCCTCTTGTCTGCACAATGTATGCTTCTTCAGAGTGTTACTTCGGTGTGAACCTAAGGCCACTTTGCAAACCCAGCGAGGTCTCTTACACGCTCATACCAACCATGGCTTATTTCGAGTTCTTGCCTGTTCATAGAAACAACGGTGTTACTAACTCCATCAACCTTCCTAAAGCACTTACTGAGAAAGAGCAACAAGAGCTTGTTGATCTTGTTGATGTCAAGCTTGGTCAGGAGTACGAGCTCGTTGTCACCACTTACGCCGGTAAGAAACAAGTGACAATCTTTGATTGATTTTTAGTAAAAATTTAAGGGTTTTAATCTAATATCTCTATGATTATTTTGTTGCAGGCCTTTGCAGATACAGAGTTGGTGATTTGTTGAGAGTAACTGGGTTCAAGAACAAGGCCCCTCAATTCAGTTTCATATGTCGCAAGAATGTGGTCTTAAGCATAGATTCCGACAAGACCGACGAGGTTGAGCTTCAGAACGCGATGAAGAACGCAGTGACACACCTTGTCCCATTCAACGCCTCACTCTCCGAGTACACAAGCTATGCAGACACAAGTTCTATCCCAGGCCATTATGTTCTGTTTTGGGAACTATGTTTGGATGGAAACACACCAATCCATCCTTCGGTCTTTGAAGATTGCTGTTTAACCGTAGAAGAGTCACTCAACACAGTTTATAGACAAGGAAGGGTTAGTGACAAGTCCATAGGCCCGCTGGAGATCAAGATTGTTGAGCCAGGGACATTCGATAAGCTTATGGATTATGCAATCAGCTTAGGAGCATCAATTAATCAGTATAAAACTCCAAGATGTGTGAAGTTTGCTCCAATCATAGAGCTTTTGAACTCAAGGGTTGTTGATAGTTACTTCAGCCCCAAGTGTCCTAAATGGGTCCCTGGTCACAAACAGTGGGGAAGTAACTAATAAGGACCATAAAGAGAGACACTATCTGACTTGCAAATGATGCCTTCTCTAATCTTAATTTTAGTTTAATTAATGTTTCTTTTTGTATGCTTTTAATATGCATAGTAGTCTCTCTTAAATTTGAAAACCAGTTGTACAAAAATGCAAATTATGTTTCTTCTCAATCACTTTATCGAGCCTCTAAACTTTCTATTTTTAATTGTTTGGACCTTTAATTTATACTTTATAAGCAACGTCATTTTGCAATTTGCTAAGATGATTTTGTTAAAAGAAGAATATAATTTATTATAACATCATTGTGTATGACCTTTACTTGTGATTGGTTTGCTTGAGAAATCAAAAGCAAAACAAAGGTTGAGTTGATATAAAATAAAGATAAGGGGTAAAAGAATAACATCTTTATATATAGTTTTTTACATTAGTTGTCACTAACCTAATGATTCCACCTAAAATCATAAAATATGTGAGATAGATTCGATATTTCACATGTAGTTTAATAAGTGATAGTGTATAATTTTTTTTGGGTCAAACAGTGTTATAATTTGTTTTGTAATTTATTTAATACAGACAATTGTTTTTTTTTTCTCTTTTATCAGTATGATCAGAACTAACGTACGTGATAGCATGACTCAATTAAATAATGTATTTTACATATTTTAATATTATCCTCTTGAAAGTAGCAACAAATATGAAATAAAATAAGTGAGTCTACAAACTAGTGTTTCCTCTGTGAGCATCAAAGAGACAAAGACAACACATACAGGCATGGTAGCATTGGTATTCATAAACAACCCACAAGTTGAACAGTTTTCAAATACGAGTCAAAACAATTCTTATGATCAATTTTGTTCATCTTCTTTAAAAGTTGCATATATAACCTCTAAACTTTATTTGCAGGCTATTGATCTCTTTTACTATCAAAAACATTAATATTTTATTAACTGGAGCAAACTAATAGTTATGTATACTGTGTTACCTGACTTAATAAAAAAATACGTGATTGAACTAATGGCTTGGTTAGTTCAAAAACAAGCTATAACTATTTACATATAGTTAGATAAAAAAAACTTTAGATTTTAGTTTGTTTATATCAAATACTAGCAATTATATGTCTTCTAGATAATTATCAAAATTACAAATGCACCAAAATAGCGAATATTAATTTTATAAAATAAAATAAATTCCTGCAAAGCTTGGTGCGGATAGTGGAGAAACAAAACTTGTTATTTTTAATAATGGAGGACCGTAGCACGAGCACGTACATCTACTCCATAGTTATAAAGATTAGACATTAATGTTCTGAGATAGATAGTGCGACTCTTTTAACACACAAAAAAAGAAGAAGATAAGTCTGACTTTTTTCAGATAAAGACCTTATACAAGTGCAGTGTATAGTAGTAGTACCTTATGATATATATACCGTTAATGTTTGCAATAATGATAAACTGTACTTGAGTACTACTACGCCACTGACGTTAAAGATAAGGCTGTCTTGTCTCAGATCACAACCCATTCTTCTGTGTGTGATTCATAATTAGAAACAAAGACCGTTGGATATTTAAAACTGTATTTCTATATATAATTAGGTTATTATTCAACTCCATTGGTATAGATAATGTTAGTATCTAAACATTTTAATTTTTTTAACGTAACATTTTAATATGTTCCTTTTTTCACAAGCAAATCAAGAAAAAGAGCTCAAAATTTAAGTCACGTTAGTTACCGTAATAATTAAAAAAAAATTAGGATCCACTTACAATTTAAAAAATCTGAACACATTTGATTTTAATCAAACTGTATATTTTTGTTTACGACATAAATAATTTATAATATTTACTTGGGACAGGAAAAAACAACAATGGAAAAAAAAAAGGAACTCGAGGAATAATAAACTGCAGAAGAGTTAAGGCGCGGGAATCTAAAACAGAAACAGACAAAACCAACAAACCCTCACAGAACCGACCGGTTCACTGCTACTACTGTCTGTGGGGATTTAAATACCATTTTCATCTGTAACAACCCTTTGGGATCTCAACAAGTGTCCAGAAGTTTGCGTTGACTGTGACCCACCAGAGTTGATGGAACAGTTTAACACACGGCCCTTCACGTGACACTGTCTTTTTTTCCCTCTAAATTCTTAAGATATATATCTCAGTGTGAAGTTAAAGTTTTGTAAGATCTTTTGGCCAAGTTATTAGGTGGCTGAAACATATAGAAGGCACGTATTTAGGTTATAAAATGCTTGCTAGGTCGGAGCATAAATAGTGTCACACTAATATACATGAAAGCACTTCAGCCACTTCTAATCTAATTATCTATTATATATACAGTCTTCTATTTCAAAGAACATTCATTATTCATAGCAATGTGTGTCAGAATCAGTATACAGCAGTTATGTAGACGATACTCTAATTCATATATGAAAATCAATCGATATGAAACCTCAAGCTATTTTTCTACCACTTTTTTGTTTGTAAATTTTGGGAGGTTGCATTTAAGAGACACGGACACGTGGGATAAGAGTTGACTTTGACCGGGTCCCTTGACAATAACCCGCACGTGTGGTAGACATAGTTTTGGTCTTCCTTCAATGGACCTTATAGACCAGAGATCTTGGCCCATTTACACCGTTTTAAGTAAAAACGACAAGGTTTTACGAGTTCTGCAATTCTAAAATCTATCAAACAAGGATTTTAGACGTCTTGGATTTATTCCCCTGAATTCTTATTATTATTTTGCATTTATTAATAATATCAGTCTATAATTTTCTTTTATCAAATCTCTTACTGTTCACGATAAATTCAATAATGTGTATTTTATCAAAAAAATCAATAATCTGCAAACTAATGTATCTTTTTTTAATATCTCTTTGTCAAGTTTTAAAGGCCAAGTCATTATACACTTTGCAACTCCATATCGGCAATGACCAAAAAAAAAAAAAAAACAAAGTGTGTCATTATTGAGATCAAATAAAAATAATGTATAATGCCGTTTCTGCGCCTCTTCGAGCTAACAAAAATAATAGTCTATAATATGTTAAAAGTTGTTTAATAATGAAACAGTAAACATGCCCATGTTAATCATTTTTGTTGCTATATTGAGACAATGACATGATAATATTTATATTAATAATAAAACTATAGTTAAACAAGTTCATCATTGATTGTTTAAAATTTGAGACATTAAAATCTACATGGATACACACGCATCATGAGGTATGTCTCATACCCATTGGTTTCCAAAAACCATCATATAACTCTTCTTTTTCTGTCTTAATTTTCCCAAACCAGTTCGTGAGTCCACGACCAACTACATGAAATACCTACGTATATTTAATATGTCAAGTTACATGAACAATGATGATTAAAAGCATGGTGGTAATTAGTAATTACTATGCTTTGTGACATTGTTTAATTAATTAATCAATGGTTTTTATTAGATGATCCACATGAGTTTTCTCAGGGCAATGAGTTCGGTTGCTTTAGAATACGATCATTTGTGAGTTTTGTTTTTGTCCTAACAGTTGATATGTCAATTTCAGGGAATAATAATACATATTTTCCGGGTCATGCACATGCAACAACTTATACTCAACATAGTGTTGTCACTCTTTCAAAGAACAATGAAATTATTATGTGAGACTTTGTTATTATATTATATTCAAGTGCTATCTTATTTTGGATTATAATTACCTTTTTTCTTTGCCATTACTTTCATGGAAATGGATATGTTATAATATTTGGCCAAAATAAGTAACCCTCTTTAATTTCAATTATTTTGTTTTAGACCAAATTATGTCATCTACTTCAAATCGAATAAACCAATTTGATCCCTCATGTTCTATTATAAGACTATATTGGTCCCCTCCCTTTTCCCTATCTTATATATGTGACCAATCCATAAAAAGTTATATATATGTAATAATGCAGTCCCTAAGATTCTTTATGAACAAAATTATATACAGTATGGGTTTAATTAATCCTCTGGATAGATAAAGGCATGATGGTCGGCAAAGATTATGTTTCACACACAGATATTTATATATATTTAAAATAATCTAAGTTAAAAGACATACAGTTTATGTTTAACACTAACATAATTTGTTTGTCTGTCATATGTTATATATATTTTATGCTGTGTAATGTGTCTCTTGTCTCATCTCTGCGGTTGAACCAATGACATAAAGTGAAGCAAACACGTATGAGCGAGATTATATTAACTTACTAATTTTTAATTATTACACTTTTTTCGTATAGAAGAACCAATATATATATATATATATTTATTAAACGAATCAGTTCTATAAACATAGTATGAATTTGGGACAGAAGATAAATTTAAGTGTTCGTTATTCACCAGTCGAATCATATTTTGATTTACCTTTTCATATATTTTCTCACGAAGAGTAACTTCAGTTATTAGTTTTCAGAACATCAAATCTAAAGATAATATATATGATTCTAGAAGACTATAATATTATTGTTTTGGGTTAGGGATTAAGCAAGCAAAAACATTGGATACTCTCTTTATGACATTGAGATTTAAGGTAATACATAAACAAATAATACTTTATTCTTAACTTCTTCATCACTAGTCTGGTTTCAAGAATATTCTAACTTACGATGCTAAAGCTATAACTTTAAAGCATATATATAACATATGATCAGATCATCTGATTTATCTTAGAAAAGCAAAATCAAATATATAACGTTTGTTAGAATAACTAAGAAAATAGTTAGTGTTGATAAATAATTAAATATTTTCGTAGTAGGATATTCAATAAGAGCTATAGTTTTGCCTAATACTTATGTCGAGTGAGATAGTATGATAACTTGGAACAATTCTGACAGTTTTAATGTCTTTGGTTCAATCGACAATGTACTTGCCATTGAGGTCCGTTTTAATTAAGTTTTGGGTTTAATCTATTTAGCTGATATTCAACTAATGGGCCTTTAGTGGACCACTTCAATGAATCTAATTAAATCAAAGTAAAAGACGGCCCAAATCTTTCCCGTTACCGAAATAAGTTGCGACATCCTATGTTCAATATTCAATATATATATATACTATATAATATAAAACATACAAATAATTATTGGGCACGTTGTGGTTGACATTAAGAGCAAATCATAACACGTCGCTAGAGAGTATTGCACAGCTACTCATTATAATTCTCTTCCCATGTCTCTCTTTAACAAATCATTTAAATATATTCCATCCATCGTATCTTCTCTAATTCTATACTTATATATATATAAAGATTATTATTATTTGTTTATGTAGTAACGTCGTTTACAACTCTCTCTGGTTTAACATAACCACCCATGGAAGCCAATAATATGCTTATTCTAGTTCTGATATCTCTGTTATCTACGTTTCTTGTAACACAAGCAACTGATTTTATCACAGTAAACCAGACTCTAAAAGATGGTGACACCATTGTTTCAAAGGGTGAGAGCTTCGAGCTCGGTTTTTTCTCACCAGGAGGATCAAGAAACCGTTATCTCGGAATTTGGTATAAGAAAATCTCTCTCCAGACCGTTGTTTGGGTTGCAAATAGAGATTCTCCTCTCTATGATCTCTCAGGAATCCTAAATATCTCTACAACTGGGAGCTTATGTCTCTACAATGGCCGAAACAAGCTTATCTGGTCATCACCATCATCATCATCTTTCCACAAAACCGGCTTAAGAAACCCGATGCTTCAGATTCTTGATACAGGTAACCTAGTTGTAAGAAACTCAGGGGATGATGATCAAGATTACATATGGCAGAGTTTTGATTACCCAGGAGACATGTTTCTTCCAGGTATGAAATATGGTATCAATTTTATAACCGGTATAAACAGGTTTTTGACATCTTGGAAATCTCTAGATGATCCATCAACTGGTAATTATACAAACAAAATGGATCCAAACGGTGTTCCACAGTTTTTCTTAAAGAGAAACTCAGTTAATGTCTTCAGGGCAGGTCCATGGAACGGTCTAAGATTCAGTGGTATGCCTCATTTAAAACCTAACCCTATCTATAAATTCGAGTTTGTGTTCACGGAGGAAGAAGCTTACTACACTTACAAGCTTGAAAACCCTTCAGTGATCACAAGAATGCAGCTGACTCCTCATGGAGCTTTACAACGTTACACATGGGTTAATAGCCTTCAAAGTTGGAACTTCTATTTATCAGCTATGATGGATAGTTGTGATCTCTACATGTTGTGTGGCTCTTACGGAAGCTGCAACATCAATGAATCTCCAGCTTGTAGTTGTTTAAATGGGTTTGTTCCTAAATCTCCAAAGGCTTGGGTTGCAGGTGATTGGTCAGAAGGGTGTGTTAGAAGAGTGAAACTCGATTGTGGTAGAGAAGAAGAAGACTTTTTGAAGATCTCTAAGTTGAAGTTACCTGATACTCGAGAATCGTGGTACGATAAGAACATGGATTTGAATGAATGCAAGAGGGTATGCTTGAGAAACTGCTCTTGCTCAGCTTATTCACATTTTGATATTAGAGATGGAGGAAGAGGATGTATTCTCTGGTTTGGAGATTTGATTGATATAAGAGAATATAATGAGAATGGACAAGATCTGTATGTGAGGCTTGCTTCTTCTGAAATAGGTAAGGCTAAGACTTGTGAAACAAGAAACATTGTTTTACCAAGATATATAGCTCTTGATCATTTTTGTTTGTTCTGGTTTGATCACAGAGAAGTATATTAATACTTATTACGTCAAGGGGAACATAAAGATGATACTCATTGTAGTATTATCTACTACTACAACACTGTTTCTTATTTCGCTTTGCATAGGTTTGACCATCTTCAACATGAAAAGAAAAAAACTTGCAACAATAGGTGAATATTGATTATAGCTCTCAGATATTAAGTATCTTGATTTTATATTGTGTTTAAACATGTCGATTTATTCAGAAACTGTGCAGGGCGATATAGACCATGTTTCCAGCAGGAAGCAAGAGGAGGAAGAGTTTGAATTACCGTTTCTTGATCTACACGTTATCGCAGAAGCTACAGATGGATTCTCTGATAGAAATAAACTTGGACAAGGTGGCTTCGGACCAGTCTATAAGGTAATAAATCACAGTTTCTTATCCATTGTTAAAGAAGGTTAAGATTGTTTTGAATTTTTTTTTTTCACCAGGGAACAATGGTTTGTGGTCAAGAAATCGCGGTAAAGAGGCTCTCAAGAACGTCAAGACAAGGTATAGAAGAATTCAAGAACGAGATCAAGCTGATTGCAAAGCTACAACACCGTAATCTTGTGAAGATTCTTGGATATTGTGTGGAGGAAGATGAACGAATGCTTATCTATGAGTATCTGCCAAACAAAAGCTTGGATTCTTTCATTTTCGATAAAGAACGGCGCAGAGAACTTGATTGGCCAAAACGGGTGGAAATAATCAAAGGGATTGCTCGTGGACTGATGTATCTTCATCAAGATTCGAGGCTTAGAATCATCCACCGTGATCTCAAGGCAAGCAATGTTTTACTTGATTCGGATATGAACCCAAAAATATCGGATTTTGGATTGGCTAGAACCTTGGGAGGAGATGAAACTGAAGCAAACACAACTAAAGTTGTTGGCACATAGTAAGATTAGTTCTCTTTCTTGATTTCAATGAGCAAATTAAACTTTTATTTATTCTTAAGATATATTTACCATCATTCTGCAGTGGATATATGTCGCCGGAGTATCAAATCGACGGGTATTTCTCATTGAAATCCGATGTATTTAGCTTTGGGGTTTTGGTATTAGAGATAGTGTCAGGAAGAAGAAACCGCGGATTTTGTAATGAAGAACACAAGCTTAACCTTCTTGGACACGTAAGAACATTAGTATCAACAATGCAAGTTAACTCGTATAATTGTAATCTTAGCTTATTTACATATAATCAAATTGTTTCAGGCTTGGAAGCATTACATAGAAGACAAGGCATGTGAGGTAATTGATGAAGCCTTCAAGGATTCATGTAGTGATATTTCCGAAGTGTTAAGAGTGATGCACATTGGGCTGTTATGTGTCCAACAAGATCCTAATGACAGACCAAACATGTCAGTGGTGGTTTTAATGTTGAGTAGTGAAATGTTGCTTCTTGATCCGAAGCAGCCTGGGTTTTTTAACGAACGTAATCTTTTATTTTCGGACACTTTATCGATTAATCTCGAGATTCATTCCAAGAATTTACAGACAATTAGTGTAATAGAGCCTAGATAAACCTTTTTAACTGATCTTTGTATATTATATGATCTTTAATATTGTTTATGTTTGACTGCTTATTTGGTGATATTACATTATCATCCATATTGTATACATAATCTGTATTTTTCTATTGGATTTTGTATTTTTCTTTGGTATAAAAAAGAAAATTATTAGGGTGTTTTGTTTGAATACAGAGACAAAATAAGATGGATCATTAAAATTAGTGAGCCAGTTTTCAAGTTTCTCAAATACAAAGAGTGTATAAGCCTAGCAAGGACAAAATAATAAATAAGAAGATGTAGCTAGCTTTGTCCCATATTAAGGTGGCTCAGTCAACGCAAAGACTGGTCAACTTAGGAATCTAATTGTGTCAACTCCACGTTTCTTTTTGTGTTCCTTGAGGGACCGGAAGCTTCGTTCCTAATCCTAGAACATAATTAGCCTTCAATGCGATGAAACTTCCAAGAACATTTTTTACGTGGCACGACATGTTAAACTCGTCGTAAACATTTACTTGAAACTAATCACAGAATGACAGAAACGTGAGACTAAAGCATTTACCTTAACCCGTTGAAAAAGTCAAATTTGATTAAATTGGACTCATAGACTGAAATCACAATGAGAAAGCAATTAGCTATTTGGTTCCATAATCAGCTAATCACAAAGAGTAATAATAGTATAATTCCAAACGATTCCATGAACCTTAATTCTATCGAAAACACTTTTTTTTTTGTTCTTTTTAGGTTTCTCGTGTCCGGAAACATTATTAGCTTGCAACACTAGTAACAGAAGGTCTGATGAAGCCATGGTCCAAACTTTTCCTACTGATTTTAAAATTTTGGCAAGTAAGAAGTTTCAAAGAATTTGAACGATGTGTTTCTAACTAAACGGCCAAAGTGATATGTATTATGTACGACCTAAGTTAGGCATATAAAACGGTAACAGTTGTCTGTAGTGAGAGAGCTCTCTAATAGTTACACTTAAACGTGGAGAATGTAAGATATACCAATAAACGTGAATAAACTGAAAGAGAAGAAACGTGAACAGATAAGGCCCATGTTCGCACATCCCTTAAGCATTATTGTCTTTTTCTCTTAATGGTTTTAAACATGTGGTTTTCCTATATTCAGGAGGAGAGCATTAGTGGATTTACTGATGGGTTTGTAACAGCCTAATATCCGTGTACCAAAGTCTTTTAATAACAAGTGGTCTCAGCAATGCATATCCTCTGACCCCATACATACATGATACATACCACATCCTTTAGAAGATAAGAACTAAGTAACAAGGGATGTATCCCAAGTTATTTTAACAATTATTTTATATTCTGAAACTGAACCTTTTCTTCAAAGTTCTGAGATGTTCCAAAATTGTTATCCACACAAAGGAACCCCACAATAAAGAGCCATACCACGACTCACCACAAACTTTAATTGTGCTTCTGTGGCTATCATAATGACACCTCAGCTACCTTTGATTCTTCACACCTCCATCGTCCGCCACGTAGATTTCCACAAATCAGAATATGCCACATAAGCACGATCAATTATGTGGTCAGGCTTTAACACTACAAATTAACATTCATTTTTATACAATGAGATCCACATATTAGCGAGCAACTATACTATTCCAAAGATAACATTAAATAATTATGGTCCAAGTAAAATAATACTCGTCTCTGTAATATATTATAAAGATTCTCCTCTCCCATACTACTGTATTTTATTTATTTAAAATTTAAAAATTATTATCTTATCGCAAAGCTTAGAAAGACAAAGGTTTTGGATCACTTTGGGAAGAGAAGTAGGGGAGAAGTAAAAAACAAAACAAGTGGTTATAAAAGAAAGAGAGAGGTGGGTCCCATTAGACTTGTGTTAAGGTCCAGACAAATCCCAGGTGGGCTCACGTGGCTTCTTAGCCTATTAAGAACCTGATTCGTCCATGTAGGATTGAGTAGAATCTCGCTCTCCCTCTTACCCGGCTCAGATCTCGCCACATCATCCACCGTAAATCTCCGCTAAAATATCTTTTAATCTATCCATCACTTTGTCGACACGTTAAACGGCGTTTGGCCCATAAGCATTAACTGATTTTCAAATTTAAAATACCATTTTAAATCATTATTATTATAATTTTGTTATGGTTGTTATACCTAACGAAATGAAAATCGTTCATTTTTTTTTTTTT
>KE159337.1:201232-214873 GCA_000411055.1 Leavenworthia alabamica
GCCACTAAAACTTCGGTTACAGTTATATTTTATTATTACTTATTGAATGGGAATAAATAAAAGCAGAAATAGAAGAGATAATTATCCAAAACTAAATCTGGAATAAAGGGTTATTGATCAAATCAATAATTGATTATATATATTACGAAAGTAATAAAGTAAACTGAAACGAGATGTGTTTGTAACCACAGAATTAAAAAAAAGGCTGAAGAGTTGCTATAAAAAAGAAGTCATTGTGAAACCAAAGAGGAGAAATAGATTTTTTGGAAGAGAGATAAAAAGACGAAATTAACCTCAAAGAATTGAATCACACAAAACTCACCACGAAAAATATCCATCACCTTGCAACTTGCATTTCCTCCTTATTTCTTCAAAGAGCAACACCGAACCACACAGATTCTTGAGAGAGAGATACAAGAGAGTTTTGATTTTGATGGGGAAGAAGTGTGATTTATGCAGCGGTGTAGCGAAAATGTATTGTGAATCAGATCAGGCGAGTCTATGTTGGGACTGCGATGGTAAGGTTCACGGTGCTAATTTCCTTGTAGCTAAGCACACGCGATGTCTTCTCTGCAGCTCCTGCCACTCCCTTANCTGGCGACGAAGAGGATGCGGGAGAATTCAGATCTTCTCTACTCTGATGTATGGATCTATTTTTTTTCTCAACTTTTCCTTTTGGATTTTCCCAGGAAAATTTTACAGAATATAGAAAATTTTTGGTTTAAATTATTTGATTTCTTTGGATAAATGCAGGATGAGATCGGATGCTCTTCAGGTCAAGAGTCGAACAATTATCGGCCGTTGAAGCGAATTTCAAGAGATGAACCGGCGTTGAAATCAACGGCAGACGTTAATTCTATCCTCAGATTAGCTGAGGAAGAGAATTCATCTCCTTCAGCGTCTTCTCTAATCTTTGCCATCTCTAAAGCCAGGAAAAATCTCAGCCGTTGATTCCTTTTTCTCTTTAGTAAAATCACCACCGTTCATTCTTGACCATACTTGATTTTTCTTAAGTTATGAGTAGTTTCGTTGTTATGTCGTACAAAATCAAATATTAAGCGTTGTATTTTGACATATTATTATGTTGATTTTTTTTAATCCAAAAAACTGATCTCGATTCATGGCATGCTTATGAGTTATGAGATTCGAATTTCATAATTTGGTTATACAGTAAGTTTATAACTTTATATTATATGATTGTATGGATTATCAAAGGAATGGGGGAGATAGGTGACAGATGGACACATTAATTTACACATACCTTAAAAAATAAAGTAGTCGGCCCATATGATCGTGGTTTTGTTTCTTATTTCGACCACTCGAAAGAAAACTTGTGGGGACTAGAGATAATAAAAAATATAAATTAAAGATTATAGTAATTTGTGGTGTGGGCCCCTGCATGTTGCTATCATTCGCCAGGAACATTGAACCTGTTAAATAGTCTGCGAACTGTTTTCGATGGTCCATAAAAACAATGCCATCCCCATGTTTACCTTTGAGCTTATCTCAGACCATTCACATGATCTCATCTTTGTCTGCAATATTAATTTTGGATTTTAATTAATATTCTACTCTTTTGTTTTTTTAGTTTTACGTGATTTGGTTATATATATCCAAAAAATATATAGATTGTATATTTTTAATGATATGGTTAGTTATAGTGGTGTGTGGGGGATTAGACTGTTGGAGTCTATCAAATTATATGTAGGACTATTCTTCTCGGTTTTACAGAATAATGTATGTAGGGGTCTATCGAATTATTTCTAGAAATATTATTCTTTGTTTTACAAATTATGTATTTTAGATTTTTAGGTTTTGAATTTCAACGCAATTTTTAAATAAAATTTTAAATTCTATTTAATTATGGACCAGTCAATTTTTTAACTAGTGTATACTGAGAGATAAAATAGAAAATTTTATATTTTTTAATATATATGTAAAAAACTTTAAATTACAATTATATTGAAACATAAAAAAAATATTATATAATCTAATGCAGTTTTAAATAACAGTTTTATTATAATACATTATTTACAAAAAGTATCTATAGTGTATCTTACATTTCAATTTCATGCTTTCATTTTTCACTAATTTTGTACAATTCTAACAAACAAAAAAGACATCATAAGAAATTAAAGCATTATATATAGATGATCGATGTCCAAAAATTAGTTAGGAAATAAGGTGTGTTTCACAATCAAAGCATTGACTAGCCTCAAAAGTCAAACAAAAACCTAATGGATCAGTCTTTATTTCATTTCATACGTTTGAGTTTGACAAATAACAATTATACTATTAAACTACACTCATTAAGTACAACCTAACACTCATCTTTCAAACATAACTTAATTTACATCATAAATTAACAATATATTCCAAATCTGAAACAGAAAAATTATCTTGTCTTTTGGACCAGAATGAAAAAGTCAAGCATGTCAAGTCTAGAAAACTGTTAATAGCTTGTCCAAAACCATAGTTTTTAAATCGTAAAACTAGCACATTATTCATCAGTAAAATGAAGAGAATCAATTGTTTATTAGCTTTGGAGTTTATCAAATCATATAGAGTGATGATATTGACTTTAGCTTCTGATGTTTTTGCACAAGAGGAATAACTAAATCAATCAAACAAAGACCGTTCACATGTTCGCTAAATCAGAACCGTGTTTGTAGTTTTTTAGTACAGTTTAATTTTAATTTTGTAACTTATTAATTGCTAATTTTTGGATAATTGATTTTTTTTGTATATTATCAGTCATGTGTTGAATTTTCAATAGGTAGGAAATCTTACGAGAATGCAGTGTAGGTCATGAAGAACTGTTTTATCTTTCTTTGTCAGTTTGTTTTTAATGGGCCGTGAATTTAATATTATGGGCCCATATTGCTTATTTTGGTTTACATATGTTCTATTAGTATATCAAATCATACACTCTATCAAATATGACAAACATAGATTGTGTTGTTTACTGAGCAATTCTTGTCGATTCAGTGTTATTATTTTTTCAAACATCTTTTATTTCTTTTGTTAATACATCACCATTATATTTTTATTATATTTCTATATGTGATCAAAAATCGATTTTAATTATAACCTAAAAGAATGGTTTTAAAAAATCTAAATTTACATCATAATTTTTTTTTAAAAGTTTCATAGTTTTATATATTTATTTGCTTAAATAAAATATTTTGACGTAAATATTGTAATGTTTGCGATGATTTATTAGCAGTTTAGCAGAGTCATTTATAGATAGATATACAAATTGTATCACATAGTTTCCAAAATTGTTTAATGAATAGTCTTCTGACTAATTCTAGTCGACCTAAATAGATCAGTAAAACATTAAATAGTTTATAAGAGAATTCATGTTTCTATAAATGAACAAAGCAAAATCAAATGAACTTATTATAGAAAGAAAAAAAGGGATTAACATTGAACTTTAAAAAAATTAGTATATTAAAATGTGAACCACAAAAGAAGCTCTACACTCAATATTTTATGCAGTGTCACTGGAAAAAGCTATAGCAATTTATCAAGTGAAGTTTCTCTCACATCAAATTAATAAAAAGAGAGGATTAGGTGAAAACATGAATCATCACAGGATCATTGCCTAACAAAGTGGAACCAAACCCCAAGATCTGACACAAACATTAGTGAGATATAGAGAAGTTTCATGACACTAATTAAGGAAGAGAACAGAACATATGTCCGAGTGTTTAGGTTAGAATCTCTTAATAAACAACCAAACGGGTAATCCAAAAGCTGACTCTTTCTTTGATTCAGCTCTCAGATGCTTACACCAAAAAAGCATCTTTTCATTTTCTTCTGTTTCATACTTTCATCTACTTTTATTGTATATATTAGAAACGAACCATTTGTTTAACTTAATATTATAATATATAAATTAAAGAAAAGTAGCGAAAAATCTCTGAGATATGAAGATGTTTCAAAAATTTTAAAAAACATTTAAAGCTTCAAGGACAAATCAATGGTGGATGAAGTAGTAGCACTACAATCACCCACTGAAACTTTTGAACCATATTTTCCTGGGGAATCATCGTATTTTCCTGGAAAAAACTCGTACTCCTTAACACTTCCTGAACCATTTCTAGGGTTTCCTTCCATGTAATTACTCCCAAATACATCCATTGATCCCTGAACACATCATTAATTAATTAACTTCAAATAAAATGTATATATATGTACACGTATAAATAGACCGATCGAGTAGTACCGTATGATTTGTCGTCTCGTTAAAATACGGATTAGTACTGGAAGGTGTATAAGCTGCTGCTGATCTAGAGATTCTATGATCATAGAAGTAACTTTGGTTCCTCTGATCTGGTTGAAGAAGATGATCATAGCCGTTCATCGGAGAAGGAGTAATCATCGTGTATCTTGAAAACCCACCACCACCGTCGGATCTTGGTACGACGTTACAATCTCCATCTAAACGTTTCTTCTGCAATATACATTATACATCTTTAAAAATTAAAACTTTAAAAATGCCATAACTCAAATAGTATTAAAAAGGTGCGATTTAAAATATTAAACCTTGAAACAAGTGTCGCATCGATTATTAGAAGCGTTATAGATTTGGGGATTTGGGATTGAAGAGAGCTCATGATGAGTAGAGTTCTCAGCAAAACTCCATGGAGAACAAACCGGGTCGACAATTATCTGACCTGACCCAACTCCACCACAATAGATCCTGTTGCTTCGGCATCCTCCTAGTGAACTTGGGAACCCTTGTAGCACAACAAGCGGATCGGGTACGGGTAATAAACGGGTAGCGTTGTTAGGGTTCATTGTTGCTGACGTATCAACAGCGGCGACCATTTGCTTCTTCTCTTGTTCCATTCTTTGTTGCTCAAGCTTTGCTACTCCCATCCCTCTTAGTGTTGGTTTCTTCTGTTTTTGCTTACCTGTCTTCGATCCAGGTTTCCGACCACGAATCTTCTGTGGCTCTGTCCGGATCTCGTCGGAGCTGTTGACAAGGTGAGAGTTTCTCAGAAGCTCGTTTGGGTTTCCAAAGAGAGGACTCGTCGCCATTGATAATGATCACTGTTCTACTAGAGGGAGAGAGAGAGCAATGAAGAGGTAAATGTTAAAGTCTGTGATATCTTATTATATATATGTGTGTGTATATATCTCTTTTTTGTTGGGGCAAAGTACTTACTTGTGTTTTTATTTTCTGTTATTTCCAGGTACTATATGAGGATACATATCTTTTATTTCTTTTTTACTTTTATATTTCTTACTTTTTACCCCCTCCCCAAAATTAATAAGATATATTCTTATACAGGAAATATATTTATGAGGATAACATTATACATTTTACAACTCATGATTATCTGTATACTCATGAGTCGTTATGTAGATCACCATCTTTGTTATAGTCGGGTTCAAGTCGCTGGAGACACGTTTAAAAAAAAAAATTGTATTATGATATTAATAGGTATCATGATAAGGAACAAATGAGACAAAATTAGGTATACTATCGTGAATGTACGATTGATTGAATATATACATGCATTGGATAAGCAATAAACTAAGAAAAGTATGATAATTAATTCATTATCTTGATATTTTGATTATACCCATTAAATGCTGCCCTAGGCTTACAAAAAAAAACTTATTCTACTTGTGTAATCTGAATATGATGTAAAATTATTTTATTAGATATTATTTATCTATTGATATGGGATAAAATCGAAATTGGATCCAAAATTCAAACGAAAACCCATGTATCTGAATTACATATATGTGTTTAACTAGAATTAAATCTGAATCAAATCCATATATGTGTATCCGAATTACATTTAGATTTTGGATATAAAAGTACATATTTTAGGTATAAATATATAAATTCAAATATATGGATATGGTTAATGTAAACGGTACAAATTTTGGATAAACGAATATTATTTTGAATAAATAGATATACGGGTATGAATTTCTGGTTAACGAATATGATTTAAAATAGACATGTATAAAATTTTAGCTATACGGATATAAATTTAGGTAAACATGTGTGGTTTGGGTTAAACAAGTATAATTTTGGACAAAAGGGTACAGTCTATCAAGAATTTTTAAAAGATTTTGTTTTTATATCCGAACCGATCGATCTAAATCTGATAAAACCTAAACCGAACTAAATCTAATCTTTTAAATTTATCTGAATGAATACAAATCTCACATACTCGAACTCAAACAAATTTTAGTCGAATCTAATCCGAAAACCAGATTACCCAGCCCTATGCAACTGCCCCATCTTTCCATAATAAATAATCCTCACTTAGTACTCCTTAATTAGTTAACTAAATAACCCGATATATAATATTTGTAATGTCTACAAATATAGATAGAGAAAACAGAATATAGTGTACATATACATGTACCAATGTCTATATAGGTGATCGAAAAATGTTAATATTAAAAGTAGAACGATTATAATTGAAAATGGTAAGAACTTTTTTTTTAACGAAGGACTGGAAAATTTTAACCAAAATAAAACAGAAATATTTTTCAAATTCTCATTTTTTAACAATTTTTTTGGCCGAAGAATATAAGAAAAATATCAAAGCTTATAAACTCTTTTTATCTACGTATTTGATATTTTTTGTTCTTATGTTAAAAAATAAAAGAAAATGGATAAAATCTCAGTTGTACAGTAGAGACAGCAAATTGGAGATTGTCGCTTGGCTCAGTCTTGACGTGTAGACCACGCTCTAATAGTAAGGGCGCGTTGAATACACGTAGAGAATATAGTACCCGCGGATAAGAAGGCAGGTGTCGGGACGTGAGACCATTCGCCGATTGTAGCGAGCAATGTCTGAAACAGTATGGTTTTACTCAGCTCATATCAACTCAAATAAGCAAGTCGAGTCGCAGTTATATTTTTTAAAAATTTCAAAAACAAATATCATATCTCAAGTATAATGTGAAAATACCAAATCCTTTAGAATAACGGATAGATCTTACAAGTATTTTGAAAAGTTAATATATATATAAATATGTATTTAAATTTGAGATAGTTAAAGATAAACAATGAAAGCAAAAAGAATAGCATGAGACGTGAATTACGAGAACGTAGAGAAGAAGAGCTGAGCTACGGAGTAGATTAGAAATGATGGATGTATCATATAAGGAAACATTTTAAAGCTGCCTCCATGTTATTTTTTGCTTCAGACCAACACCTACTCTTACAAAATGTTAATTACCTATATACTTAGTTTTCTTTTATATGGAATATTCTCTATATTTTGTCTTAAGAAAGTCCCCTCTCTAAGAATTCTAATATAACTTTCAGATGTATTTTCCAAAAATTTGAAAGTGATATAATTTTAAGATGTGGCATTATAATTTTATTACAATTAGACACCATGAAAATAAAACCTGAAACTTAATCACTTGAAAACAAATCCAAACCGCATGACCAACCCAACGTACCTACATAGAATGACACGCGATATAGCTAATAAGTAACATTAAAAAAAAAAGATTCTATATGAATGATCCAATGTGGTTAAACTAAACCAACAAACTTATAATATATAACTACTTTAACATAATAAATGTGTTATTTCAAAAGACTATTAATTCAATTAAAAGTGTGATAAATGAACACTTATTGGATCTGTTACTAAAGAAATTTGTAAAATATCAAGAAAATAGAGTATAAATTAGGGAAAATAAAAAGAAAATTTAATATAGATACGGCGTAGATTGTATAGTGGGCTAGGGACAAGGAATTGGTAGGGCAAACGCATGTGCTTTCATGTTAAGTTACGGAGTGGTCCACTTGACACGTATACGTAAGGGACCACACTTTAGGGTTCATTGGGGCGGCTACTATTAGGGTTTATTGTGAGGAGAGGCGAAGCATGTGAAGGGTTTGATTTATATTGCTGGGTTTAGGCAGGCATGTAAAGATTCTTGGGATCCGTAAAGCATATTGTGTCCTTTCTAGAATGATTGGATCCTTTCATTTTTTTTTACTTGTGATGGAACCAAGATAACATATTTATTTTATTCGCTTTACAGTGATTCATATTTCATTTGTATCTTTTGAACTTTTAAATTATGTTTTAGGTTAATATATAGCTAAAAATATGAATTCAACTAGTAATGACGATCTATCAATTAAAAAATACACACAATCTATCACTCTGTTGTATTGATTATATTATAGATTTGTGGTGGTTGTAGGTTTACGTAGAGTAGTGATAGTGATAATAAAAATGAAGAGAAGAGAATAGAGAGTAGGAATTACGAAAGGAGGCAGAGTAGGTGAATAAATGAGTGAGATTTATTAATATTAAATAAAAATAAAAAGAAAAGAAAGCAACTGTTAGTATTGGCTTTAAACATCATCTTCCTTATCTATCTATTTTCATACAAACTTGCAAACTCTTCCTTAAACCTCCTTTTGGACCACCTCAATTTAATTTCCCAGATTTCTATTATCATTACTTTAGATCTCAATCTCCTACTCAGATTCTCTCCCTCCCTCTTACTTGTATACACTATTTTACCTTTTCACCCTTGTATTTAGATTCTTTAATTCTCACTCTCACCAAACCACTAAACCGGATCTGAAAAATGTGATTAATATTTATTACAGAAGAAACAAGGACTAAGAATAAAAATTGTACAAGGTGGTTATTATGTTATAACCTAAGCTAAAAGTATAGATTTGGTGTATGGAGGGACAAGATCAGAAACAATATCTGTTGAAATCTGGACCGTAGAATAGGCAGAGACAAATCTGAGCACCAGATATTCTGTGTCCAAGAGTAGAAAGCTTTTAAATAGAGGTTCGTGAGAGAAGTTTTTTCAATTATTAAATAATGTAACAAAAGCTATTGTCACTTTCACTTATTACTTGTCTTCTTCTTCAACAAACAAAGACACTGCCAACTATTACTGTCTACATTACAACAATAAATAAAGAATTTCATATTTGCAAATACGTCCCTCATATTTGTAATATATTGCATTTTTTAATCTACATAATTTATGTTTCTTCTTGAGAAGGCTACACTCTTGGGAAGTATGAAGGAAGCACATAACATCCATTTCCCTGGAGCCACAAGGCGTACCTTCCTCATCTTCACGTCCACAGCCACCTCTGATAGAGCTATCCGTATCCGCTTCAAATATACAACTAATACATTGTGAGTATTAAAACATCAATCAATAGCTAACTCTTCAGATTCAAATCTTGATTAGATGAGAGAGTTTAAACCTCATGGAAGTCGAATTCTGGATCGGCAGCCTTGGAGAATCCGTAGACATGGATTGTTGGGAAAGATAAGTCTTCATCTCTCTTTCTTTCATTGTATACTCCGCGAAATGCATCTGCTTGAGTAAAAGGATTCATTATAGTTAAGAGATGATTGTGAGCCAGAAAACAAGAAAGCTTTAGTAGGAATATACTAAAACCTAGAGATTCAGCTGCATCTTTTGGTAGATTCATGACTACTTGAGTGATTTTACGACCTTTTTCGCTTGAAAACATAGCCTTTATGAATCTTCTTCCATCCATGTTAAAGATCTAGAAATATATAAGAGAATCAGAATTGTAATAATTTGATTAAGAGGTTTAAAACAAAGTGGTTTTGGAGTTTGTACTTATACCTCGATTCTCTTTTCGAGCTTATTGACAATACTATTCTGTTCCATGAATTCTACTGCATCAGGGTTTAGGTCATTGGCATATACACGTTTTACAATTCTTGCTGCAGCAAGTGCAATTGGACCCACTCCAGCAAAAACATCACCTGTCAAACACAACAGAGTAATTCTAAACCAAACACACACAACAAGAACATAGAAAGAATCTATACCGAAACAGACAAAAGAACTTATACTTCTTATGCAACAGAAAACAGGAAATTTAACACCAACAACTACGGCCTTTGCTACAATTTGGCAGGACAATGCACTTATAATGATGAAGATATAAAACGGGTAGTTCTATAGAGGATAGCAATAATTTTCATGATGTACCATCAAAGTTAGTTCTAAGTAGCAAACATACAGACAACATCATTTTGGTTGAACCCAAGCAGCAGTCTTTGTCTTTCTGTCCCAAGTTTTGAATTCCAATATCTAACAAAACGAATACCAGAAGAGTTAATTATAAACAGATACGTCGTGAAAAGATAACTATGGGTAATGGCTGAGTCTACGTTTCCATGAGAAAGAGAATACATACACTCTAGCTAAATCAACATGAAAGCGCAGTCCATTTTCAACTACTAGAGTCACCAAGGAATGGTTTCCGGCTAAAACTTCTAGCTGCATAGTTCTGAAGTCATTGTGAATAGGATCAATCTTATTCACAACTGTTTGTATCTTTGGCTGATTCTTGTCTAGAACTACCTGAAAAAGAAACAAAACAGTTCACAAGAATCCTATTTTTCAGAAGCTGGGAAGTTTTGTTTCGGATTTAAGCAATGTCCACTATCACCTTAGCTATGAGCTTCTTGTATGGTAGATGCTCGTCTCTTAGATTCAGATGTGCAATATGTCCCACCATCTCAAATGCTGAAGGCACAATCATACCCTTTGGCAGTACAGCCTCCAATACCTACAACAACACTTACTTTGAAGCAAACCAATTCCATCTTTCATCAAAACTAAAGTCAGCTTGAAAGTCTACTCATATTTACCTCAGTCATTGGCCAATAGTCATAGAACAAAGTCAGTCTGCATTTCACAAGCTCAAAACATAAGCTTGAATCTGTCTTTTTAGCTTCATCAAACAGAACCTACCAAACAGAAACCATAAAATTATCCACAAGATTAACAGACAAGCAACAACAAAAGAGAAACGACAGGAGTGAGTAAGAGAGAAGATTTAATCATCACCTTGATAGCTTCAGGCAAGTTTTGAACTTCCTCACCAGAATACTTGTCATCTAAAAGCAACAATCTTGTTGAACCTCTCCATCTTCCTCTACTACCATATCCTTCTCCAAGTAACCCCTCAAAGTCTTCTGACTGTCCTGGAGCTTCCACCACTTCCACCACCGCGAATTCGTTTTTGCGTTTGCTGCCTTTTTCTTTAACATTCTCCTCTGATTTCTCAGCCTTTCTCTTCCTCTTTGGCCTAGAAATTTTGGCCAAGTTTCTAAATTTTAGATAACCAGTCGAATTAAATGTCCTGGCTAGTTTATCTCTATGCAACACTGAACTCAATCTTTCTCCATCCCCTTGTGCTTTTCCTTGTATTCTACGATTAACTGAATCCACAACATCATCTTCTTCATTATCATCTTCTTCAGTCTCACGTCCCAATAGCTTCACCATGTAATCGTCGATTTCATCACCAGGAACTCTAGCAATGTTTCTGATTCTAGGCCAATTAAGAAGATGACCACGGAGACGATTCTCGAGAGCGAAACAGTCCTTGGCAGGAACCCTAACTGCAGAAATCTCAAAAATCCTAGTGAAATCGTCTTCCTCTAGAAAAACACCTTTATCGATTTTTTCTTCAGAATCTCCAATTTTGCCTCGATGTGAAAGCCTATTTTGATCAATTGAAGCCAATCTCAAAGGCTTCTTCCCTTTCAGAAGAGATGGACCATAAGGAACGGTTGTGGAGGAGAGATTACTGGAGAAGACGCAAAAGATAAAGGTTTTAGGAGTGGGATAGGGTTTATAGATGAAACGAGCTGAGTAGGAAGAGAAGACAGGGAAAGGAATTGAATTGACTCGGAAAAGAGAAAGCTTTGACACCATTTTAGGCTTATTTAGGTGTTAGGACAGTGAAGGTCATTTCCCGCGTTTGTGGCATCAAAGAATTTAGGGAGACCTCACTGAGTTATGTTATCGACTTATCGATAAGAAGAAGAAGAACACACACTGTATAAAACTTTTTCAAATTATCCGTTTTCATCTAACGAAACGTCGTCGTCGCAACGCAAAAGGTCAAATATAAGAAACGATGCCGTATAAATCAGTGTTACACTGTTAATATGTTAAACGATGTCGTAAAGTCATATAGACAACTCTTGTTTTTCATTCCAACATTTCTCTTATGTGAAACGTAATAATAATAACATAATGATGTTTGAAAGAAATTAAGAAACCGTATGAGTTAATATAAGTCGAAATTAAAAACAAATCAGAAAAAACCCCTAAAACCTTAAGTACTCACAAATATATAATGTACAAAAGCAGAGTGGTAATCAAATGATTCACAAACAAAATATGTTGACGAAACAAATATCGTTTTATATTCTTTATTATGATTTTACTCAAACTCATCAGGTAACTTAAAACTCTGCGTACCAAAAATCTCAAGAGACGAGTTCTGAAGAAACACAGCGACTCCACATTTGTTGCTATTGAATCCATCCCAGAGTGTGAAATGAGCAGTCCCCGACACTGATTTCTTTGGTGCTATGTCTTTTACAGTGCACAACTTCTCCATCTTTCTTACAACGTAGTCATTTGACAACATTCTTCCTTCATTTTCTCCTCTCTCACAGTTGTTCACAAGCCCGGTTTCGTATATAGCCACCATTATGTCTATTCCATTTCCGTCTACTTTCATTCTCAATGCACCCGTTAGTGTTACTTGCAGTGTCTCTGAGGTTGGTCTTTGGAAAGTCGCCTGGTATAATATGACAATAACTTAATAAGATGATAAGTTCAATAGAAACAAAGCCAATGAACCAAGTTTGAGCCACATTATTTTGTAATATAATAAGAACTCATTGATATTGAGAGCAGAAAATTCTAGGTAGTTATGTAGCCAATCCTATGACACATAACTACATGAACATGTCACTAAATCAAAATTTCTCATAGATAGTCAAGATCCACCAAGCTTATTCTAATGCCATAGAAGCTTCCTGCATTCATAAACTTACCTTCCCTAAATATACTTATAAACTATCTTCATGCACCCATATTTACCAGTCAACACAAATACACAAAGCAGAGTAACTAAAATGTTTTTGAAGTATTATGTTGAGACGGAGAGAGACCATCAGCGACCAGAATAAAGCCTTGTATCTAAACGGAACGATCCGATTTACTATACTAACATATACACAAGACTCAAGAACAACTGACATTGTAAATCATAGACTAGGCACATTCTTCAATCACAGAATCAGATATGAGAATATACTCTTGAGTCATTAGGCAAGAAGCCAAGGAACAAGGTTTTGTATCATCATAACCAATTAGTTACATGGAAATCAGATAAACAGGAGTTGAAATCTATCATCATAACCCTAATTCATGTTCTATCAACCATCATCATCATCAACATGTTGAGATTAAAAGCAATCCAGGTGATGAAATAAACGTTAAGTATACTGACCTTGAACGCTGGAGAGGGAAACCTAGGAGCTTCAGAGATAGACTTAAGTAGCGTCTCTTCCTCGTTTTCGATCAAATGAGAACGGCCTTGAACTACAAGCTGCGGAGTAAACATCGTATCCAGATTCAACGCCTCTACATACGCCTTTTGCCTCACCGTCCATTGGCTCGAACCATACGGATCTTTCCACCCCTTGTAATCCCAATAATCAACGTGGAATACCAAAACCATCGCCGGAGATCCAGATCCACCTTCTCTGGGGATCTGAGCGTCGAAATCACCTCGGCCGAGCCGAGACA